>CM046877.1:136177459-136389959 GCA_025667525.1 Glebionis coronaria | reverse complement strand
TGAAACTTTGTTTGCACAAGATTTGGAAATTGGAGGACTAAAGTTGCCCAGACAAACAAACATCGTCCCACCTATTATACTCCGCCACGTCACCTAACCTAAACCCATATACCCATACCCTACCCAATCCACTTACGCGTCACCCACCATAAACCCAATAATTGTTAACTGGTTGTTAAAAAAAACGATTTATTAATATAAATAGAACCGTTAAAAAATTACTATTCCCATTCTTCCCTAATTTCCCCATCTTAACTAATATGAACCCTAAATCACAATCTCCTTAATCATCTAATGATATTCCACCTAACCTTACAGAACCCCAATTAACGTCACTCTCACCACACCCCAACCTCTAGACAACCTTCACATGGGTTGTAGGTCCCAATCCGATGGTCCCCTGCACCATAGACATTTGAACACAAAAGTTTACAGCAAATTAACGTTCCAAAGGGTTTTCTTTATCCCAAAGGCATCAAAGAATGGTTGTGATCAACTCAACCAGATGTACATCTACTGGAAGTCACATGTAAGCAATTGACCATATTTGAAATCTTCAAAGATGCTTCTTAGGATCCGAATATACAAGGGCATTATAGGAAAACAGTAGCTAGGGTTTGTAAACATTTTAGTATTCTAGAATCATCCCAAGAGGGCTATAAAAGGACGACCAGTATGCGCATCCCCTTTGTTCCAACTTTTGTATCAATTTTATAAAATTAATAGTTAAAGTGTTTTGTTAAATGTGAAAAAGTTGTGTACCAGTTAGTATAACATTTATTTGTATTTGTAAATTAGTTTAAGGTATCAAAGGTTTCTAGTCAAATTCGTTTGGTTAGAAATTCTTTTGAGAACCAATAAGTTATAAGCTTGTTTATAGCTTATGCTGACAACATATGCTATAAACTTGAAGCATAGCTCATTGTTATTTTCTGTTGACTATTTGTTTCCAAAAGTGTGATTTCCGGAGTGGTTTTTCAAGTGACTGTTTTTTTAATCTTAATCTGCTTTTATTGATATTACTGTAGCTAAAGCTCTTTCTTTAGCTTACTTGACAAATAAGCTTAACAATGAGTTTTTTACGAGAGGCCTTTGTTTTTGTTTGCGTGTGCAGGTTGCTGTAACAAAGATATTATCTTCCTTTTCTTTCTTAGTAGGTTTGGATTGCAGTAGTCCACCCGTGCTTGTTTCTCACTAGCTTAATCACCATCCCAGCCTCTTTATTCAGCCTTTGTATACAAGACGATTGGCATCCAGTGGTGATCTCAACCTGAACAAGGTTTGAGAAAAAGGTAACTGTTGAACCTTGTTGGTCCCTTGTAATTCTTTATTACTTATTAACTTAAGTAATAACTCTTTACTACGACTCAAGTGTGTTGTTTTAACAATAGATAACAACTATGAACAATTAAAACAACAATACCAATATACTTTTCAACGTATAGACTTTTATTAGAATCAAATAAAGAATCTATAACCCACTTTGTTTGCGGAATAAAAAAGTGGTTGAATGACAATGGGTTGTGATCTCCTCTACTTAAACGTCTAACCAAAGTTAAAGTCTAAGCTCCAATCTAAACGTTCATATGCATCTTGGCTATATGATTTAGTTGGTATCAAGAGAGAAAGATTTTCCAGAGTTTTATCTCTTACATTGGTTAACCCTTTCTCTCCCAATGTACACTCCTTTTATAGGCACTATAAACTAGGGTTTGCATTTTGCATGTTTTAATGTATGGGTTTATACAGTGGGTGGTTGATGCCCATGCTGGATAAACAATACAAAGTACATATTAAACTATTCTAGAAAAGATAAAGGTTGTACTTATATATAAGTATACAAGCAACCTACTTTGACTTAAAGTTATCTTTTCCCGCCTAATGCAAACCATCAGAATACTAAAGAGTCTTCAGTATCCTAGAGGAGATCGACATCATTTAGTTTGGTATTGTCAAACCAAATTGAACTAAAATCCCTTCTTCAGTCCTTGTTCTTCATCAACTAGACCGCCTAGTATTTGAAGCGAAGACTCCTTTGTCTTCTAAATTCACTGGAAGGGGATTGCTTAACTTTCTTCAGATATAAAGTCTTCAGCAGAAACTTTGTTCCTCTGGTCATCCTTCAGCAGATTGGCCTTACTGCTGAGCATGAAACACTTAGGGGGATTTTATATTCAAATCCTAGAGTTGCTTCAGGGTCAGTAAATATTGACGCAACAATCTCCCCCTATTTGGATATACAAGTAGCCTAAGTCTATGTCAGTAGTAAGTGAGCATAACAACTTCTTATTACTTGTACCGAACAATTAAATACTTACAGACATCAGATAATCATTTATTCATGAACATTACAAATTACAACAAAAATAATACAAATGATTATTCAATTATCCTTAGGCATAAGTTCTTCAATTATGGGAGTCTGAGTTAATGGATCTGAGTTTATGTGGTCCGATATACCAAGCAAGCACATGCTGAAGGTTTTAGCAGCATCAGTATGTCCTGGACATCATGATGAGAGTAAAAGATCCTTTGAACATTCGAGAGAAGTTCATTGTTCATTTCATCAAGGTCACTTATGCCCATAAAGTCTTGACGTTCTTGATGATTGAACATAATCATTCCTAGTTCTGGTTCGTCCAGTATATGACCAGAAGATGATTTTGAAACTGAACAAAGCCTTTGTATTTCTTAGTGGTGACAAAGATGTCACCCACTTCATGTTGTATCAGATTTGCTCTTTTGTTCAGCTCCAGTATTGGATCTTGATCCTCTAGAGAAACTTGAGTGTTGATGTTCAGAATCTCACCCAGTCTTTCATGATTTCTCATATAGTGCTCATTTCTGGTGCGAACTTCATCTCATCTCTTGGATTTTCTTTTCTCGATCTTTACACTCATTTCAATCCATTCAGTGTAAGAAAGTTCTTTTCCTTGAAAGTTTTCAAGAATCTCATCAATTCCATCACCCCTATAGAACTTGAGATGGATGTCACCTCTGCTGTCAGCATAGGAACGTTGGTGATTGGTGAGATATTTCTTCTGTTGAGCCTTGTTATACAAAACTTTTCATATAACATTTTCTTCTTGAAGAGACTTTCTACTTCAGCTTTCCCAGTTTGTTCATACAAGCTTAGCTTCAGATCTCTTAGCTTTTCTTCTTGCTGAAGCTTGTACAACTTGTCAAGTTCTTCCTGAGTGGCCACGCTAGCTTTGATCAATCAATCATTTAGAGTAAAATCTCCTTTGTTCTTGGGTAAAAAGGGAGGTGAACCACTATCTGTTGTTTCCCCACTTGTGGTCAGCCCTTCCATATGATCATTTTTTGCTGATGACTCCCCATTACCCTTTGCTGGGATCTTTTCAGTGATAGGTGACTCATAGACAACGTATTGTTTCTTAGCCTTCTTTTGGGCATGTTTTTGAAAGAGCTACTGGATGGTTTTTTTCTCCCCCTCAGCAGAAGACTGTCCAACAGCTTCTGATGACCCACCAGCAGGGAAGAGGCCACAAAGATGATCAAGAGTGGCAGTTACCTTGGCCAGCATGGCTGGAACAGTTTCGAGAGCATTAAGTTTTTGTTGAACCTCATCAGATATGGTCAGCTTTTGTTTCTCCAGCAAAGCCACTCTATCTTTGATCTTGGACATAGAATCACACAAAGCATTAACATGGCTAGGAACTAGTGTGAATTCTGGTAGAAATTCTATGGATGCACCGCTGATGGAATCCATAAGAGATGGCATCTCTTGCTTTAAGTAAGTGGTGGTGGCGACATCTTGGACTAGAGGCTTTAAATAAGCAATGATGACATCCAGCAGAAAGAGGAATTGCCCTTGCTCTGAGATTTGAGATTTCAGTGTCAGCAAGCACCTTTTCTTCCTTCAGTCTAGCCACCTGCGATTGAAGAATCAACACTTGATTTGTTAATTCTTTTACCTGTACAGTTATGGGGGATGGTAGCTTTGGTGTTCATCAGTAGTCTCCTCATCATTGTCATCAAGGTTGACTGGAATTCTTTCACTGAATCCTAGTTCCTTTTCTAAATCATCCCTAGACATGCTGACTACAAATGAAGGCAAGTGTCCCACCTTGGCTCCAGTGGTGAGATTCACTTCCTTGGGAGTCTTCTTAGCATCACCTTTAGTGTATGGATCAGTTTCAAGCCCTTCAACACCAGGGTTGGTTTGACCTGATGGATCCTGAGAAAGAGTCCCTGATAAGTTAAGATTAATGATAATGTTTTTGGTTCCTTTAGTAGGACCCTGTTGTAGGGGAACTACATCACTAGAAACAGATAGGCCAAGGTCAGCATCAGTTGTTGGATTTGCTGACACATCATTCCCTGATGTAGACTCAGAGTGACAAGTGATAGGAATTGGTAATGAAGTATGACTTGTATTCAGAATGAAAGTACTTACCAATGCTGACTCCACACTACTGAGCTGAGGATGAGCTCCATCTTCACCCTTCTCTCCTAAATAAGTTGAGAGAGGGGTTGCCTTCTGGGCCTCTTTATGCATGTCACCTCCAGCAGAGACTGAAGGTGACGGCTGGCTGGGGTTCTTGTCCTTGGCCAGGGACTTAGTCTTCTTCAAATCATGGCCTTGGGATTCATCATCAATCTTCTTTGAGGAAGATTGTGTGAGGGTTTTCCTCTTTCTAGACTCACGTATAACCTTTTTGGTATTAATTGATGTTTGCTTCTAACGAGGTCCAGATGAATCTCCAGGCTTTTTGCCTTTCCGATCCCCTTCTCCAGTTGGAGGAGTATCTTTTAGAGCTTTATACACTACTGGAACATCTGCTGAGCAGATGTCCAGCATGGGTTGTGTAAGAGGAGGATCAATGGTGCTGACTGGAATGTTCCAGTGAGTGAGATCAAATGTTTTAAAATTTAGTTTCTCTCTATTGATTTTTGATAAGTCATTACCAAGATGGTCATCAAAGAGGAGAGATAGAAATCTGGTGTAAACAACATTTTTCTCTCTTGTCTTTTTCTCCAGCTTCCTATGGAGATCTTCAAAAATAATCTTCCCAAAATCAGCTTTAATTCTCTTGGCCAGACAGTATAAAATAAGGCATCTTTTTGGTTGATCTGGTCAAGGCCTCCAGTTCCCCCCCCCCCCCCAAACATTCAATAAGAATGGACATCAACAACTTCCACCTTGGTGGCAAACAACTTCTTTTTAACCCTCCTTTTTCAGTAATCTCTTCAGTATACCCAATCTCTTTAAAGAAATTTTTGACAACCATAAATTCATCAAGTATAGCTTCATAGTCACTAGGGTTTTCCAAATAGTCTAAACCCAAAACCTTTCTAAATAACTTTAACCCAAATCTACCATGAATCCCAATCGTGGTAGAATCAAACTCAATGGACTTCTTGTTGTTAGAAGCCTCTGCTGTGAACCAAAATTCTTGTAGCACATTTTGAAACATCATACCAGGATCCTCAAATAATGCATACCTTAAAACACTTTTGGATAGATAAGTCAAAACTTGTTCCCCAGGAACAGACTTAATGGATTCAGGTTTGAGTAAGGTGATGTTGTTGGGTTTCAAAAAGATATCATCAATGGGATAGTTAACATGGGTGGATGGGTTGAGAGTGATCTTAGCAATCTTTGGAGTAGAAGATGATTCAACCATTGTTGTTTATGTGTGTGTGTTTCGAAAGAGAGAAAGTTGGTGTGTGTTTTTTTGATGAAAAGATTTGTAAGCGTGGAATGAAATCCAATTGTAATGGTTTATATAAAAACTTGAACTGATTTGTAAAAAGTTTTTCAAACCATTTGAAAAAAAATTATAAATCTTTTAGGGTTTCTTTGAACATTTGGCACAAACTTTCTCATTAATGTTCTGCAAAAAGGTATGATTTTTTGTTGCTTTGAACAGCGAAACGCCCCATGTGTCAGGGAGTTGTTGACTATGGATGGAGACGTTTGAAATTTCCTTAATTAACAAATGAAACCTTTTTAAAGAATGTTTGTTTTATTTACAAGAAAATTCAATGCCATTAACTCCTTTGAATCACATGATTGATAGGTTAAATGCTGTTGCTCAGATATGCTAAAGCTGATGGCAATACTTGTGAGCTTCAGTGCGTTAGATGAGGCGACAAAACCCCATATACATGTTCACATAAGTGAACAAGACATATGACATTACACGCTCCTCTACTCAGGCCTAGCTACTCAATTGTATTAAAATTTTGTTCAGTATTGCTGAAGAAACATTTTGATGACTGGTGATTATTTGTTCAACTTCAGTAAATCAGATAAGGCGACAAAACATCATATACACAATCACATAAAGTGAAATAGACGCATGACGTTGCACACTCTTTTACTCAGACACTGCTAATTTACATTAATCAAAATCTTTTATGAAATTCTGAACCTTCAAGCTTCTTCGGTGAATGTTGAAGGTTCAGGTTTTGTATCATCAATGTTCAGCATACCAAGCTCCATTATAAATCTTTTGAAAGTTGGTTCATCCAGTGGTTTGGTGAAGATATCAGCCACTTGATATTGAGTGGGGATGAAATGTAATTCAGTGTCCCCTTTCACAATGTGATCTATGATAAAGTGATATCGGATATCAATGTGTTTTGTTCTTGAGTGAAGGACTGGATTGTTGGATATTGCAATAGCACTAGTATTATCACAAAAGATTGGTACCTTTTCATATTCTATGTCATAATCAGTCAGTTGGCTTTTCATCCAAAGAACATTGGCACAACATCCAGCAGCTGCCACATATTCAACTTCTGCTGAAGACATGGCAACTGTTTGTTGCTTTTTAGCACTCCAACACACAACTTTGCCACCTATCAATTGGCAGGTACCAGAAGTTCTTTTTCTGTCTAAATTACATCCAGCATAGTCAGAATCTGTATAACTCTTTAGATCAAAACCTGAGGATTTGGGGTACCAAAAACCTAGACTTGGTGTACCTTTTAGGTATCTAAAGATTCTCTTTACATCAGTAAGGTATGGTTCCTTTATATATGCTTGGTATCTTACACAAAGGAATGTAGAGAATTGAATGTCAGGCATGCTTGCAGTTAAGTGCATGAGTGACCCAATCATACCTCAATACTGAGTCTCATTGACTGATTGTCCATTGAGATCAGGTCCTATGTTCTTAGGGGTACCATTGGAGTCTTCACTGAAGCACAATTGATATCATACTTCTTCAGCAGATCCTTGACATATTTTTCTTGATTGATGGAGATGCCTTAGTCAAATTTTTTAATCTGAAGACCAAGGAAGTATGTGAGTTCTCCCATCATACTTAACTCAGACTTGCTGGCCATAAGCTTGGCAAATTGTTTGCAAAGTTTCAAGCTTGTAAAACCAAAGATTCAGTCATCCACATAAATTTGTACCAGAATGGTATCAGTTTTAGATTTATAGATAAACAAGGTGCTATCTATTTTTCCTTTGACAAACTTATGTTTAATAAGAAATGTTGAGAGAGTTTCATACCATGCTCTTAGAGCTTGCTTCAGTCCATACAAAGCTTTGTAAAGCTTGTAGACATGATTTGGGTATTTACTACTCTCAAATCTAGGAGGCTGAGTAACATAAACTTCTTCTTTTAGATCACCATTTAGGAATGCACTTTTGACATCCATTTGGTAGATGATCAAGTTCATGTAAGTGGCATAAGCAAAGAATATTCGTATGGCTTCCATATGTGCAACTAGAGCAAAGGTTTGATCAAAATCAACACCAGGCTCTTGATTGAATCTTTGGGCCACCAGCCTAGCTTTGTTTTTGGTCACCACATTGGTTTCATCTCTTTTGAGCTTGTAAACCCATGTGGTGCCAGTGGTTGATTTACCATATGGAAGAGGAACCAATTTCGAGACTTTGTTTCTTTCAAATTAATTGAGTTCCTCTTGCATGGAATCCACCCATCCAGGGTGTGTGAGTGCTTCAAAAACCTTTGTAGGTTCAATTTCTGAGAGAAAGTTTGCATAGAGGCATTCTCCAGATGAAGCAGCACTCAATTTCTTTTCCATAGATCTAGTGACTCTACCTTCACCAGGATTGCCTATTATGTTCACCAGTTGTATGTGGCTATTTTTAGTCCAATATTTTTGTGGAGCTGGAGAATTGGCACTGGTATCATGATTAGAGCTAGAACTTGGAAGTCTATGACATGGACTTGGACTTGGATTATCTCTAGTGTTTACTGAAGGATATTCAATGGACAAAGGTTCAATCAATAGAGGGCTTCCTTCTTGGTCAGAAGCAACACATCCAAGACCTAATTCCCTAGAGATGGTAGGAGAGCTTTGAGCAAGGGGCTTAGATTGTTCATCAGCAGCTTCATATGATCGATCATTTTGATCATGTGTGTCAACATGCTGATTGTTTTAAGACTGACCATTTTGGTCATTTGTTTTGCCTTGCTGATCATTTTGAACATTTTGAGACTGATCAATATTTGATTGACAGCCATCAGTATGTGATACTGAAGGATTTCCTTTTGTAGGACTTGTCATATCTTCAAATGGATCAATATGAGGGACTGAGTTGCTTGTTTAATATCTTTGAGAAGGCTCATAATATTGAAATTCATCAGATGGATAATTGTAAGATTCATGAATATGAAGTTCATCATCTGATGGATTTGTAAATTTGAGCGCTTTAGAACTTTCATTGAATGTGATGTGATAGGTTTCTTTAATACATTGTCTTCTTGTGTTGAAGACTCTGTATGCTTTAGATACTAGAGAGTATCCAAGGAAGTAACCATCATCAGATTTTTCATCAAACTTTCCAAGGTGATCCTTGTGATTGTGAATGAATACTGGACACCCAAACACATGTAAGAATGAGATGTTTGGTATTCTACCCCTGAATACTTCATAGGGAGTCTTCATGTGTCTCTTCACAATGATGGATCTATTTTGAGAGTAGCAAGAAGTGGCTACAGCATCAGTCCAAACATGCTTAAAGAGAGCAGATCCAGCAAGCATTGTCCTTGCTGCTTCAATCAAAGTTTTGTTCCTTCTTTCAGCCACACCATTTTGTTCAGATGTGTAAGGAGATGAGAAATTTTGGAAAATTCCTTTATCATCACAGAATTTGATCAGTGTGTGATTTCTGAATTCAGTGCAATTGTTAGTTCTGAGTTGTTTGACATGAGCGTCATTTTGATTTTCAACTCTTTTGATGAAGGACATAATGGCATCTGGTGCATGGATTTTCTTTGTCAGAAAATATACCCAGGTGTACCTAGAGTACTCATCAACAATGACAAGTGTATATTTTTTATTACAAATGGCCCTAGGTGATACTGGGCCAAATAAGTCCATGTGAAGCAAATGAAGACTTTATTTGATTGAGAAAGTTTTCTTTGTTTTGAAACTGGCCCTATGGTGCTTCCCTTTTTCACATGCTGAGCATGGTTTGTCCTTGGAATAGACAAGTGAAGGAAGACCAATAACAAGATTTTGTTTTGCCAGCAGAGTTACTTTTTGAAATTGAGATGTGAGAGCCTCTTATGTCAAAGCCAGTTGGTAATATTAGAAGCTTTAGCAAAGAAGCATGTCTCCTGAGTAGAGTTCATGTTCATGACATAAACATCTTTGACTCTAGGAGCAATCATCACAATTTCATGATTGGAGTTGAAGATTGTACCCTTTTTTTCATCAGACAACACAAGATACTTTGCATCACAAAGTTGACTTATGATGATGAGGTTGTGCTTCAATCCATTGACATATGCTACCCTTGAGAAAACTATACCATTGCATTTTACTGAACCAAAACCTTCAGTAGTAGCTGATGAGTTATCACCAAAAACAACTTTAGGACTGATCGATGTCGAAGTGCCGGTCAATAAATAACCTAATTACCTTATACTAGATAGGGTAATCGGGTATCGATCCACGAGTACTATGTGGTTTTAGTTTAAGTTTTAGGATAATCACTGATCAATAAAAGTTTTGGTTTTGAAATCTAACAACTAAAATACTTTTGATAATAAAAATACTGATTAAAAACTAAATAATTATTAAACTAATAATAAAGCTAGAAAAATATAATAAAGATGTAAACAATTAAAAGAAAAATATAATCCCTTCCAGCTCCTAATATTTATGGTTGATCACACTTATGGATTATTGAAACTTTTTAGAACCGATTACAAAGATTATTTTGACTTAATATGAAGGAATTAATGTTGACATTTATTATGTTTATTAACGACTCGCAATAATAAATCTTATACTAACCCAACCAATAATTATGTTTTAACAATTTATTTAGGTACAATTTATATCGATTATACGACCATCTTTTTCTTTAACTAAATAGAATAAGAATAAATCGTTAACTAATAATAAATTGTCTCGCACAAATAATTAAACATAATATTAAATCAATAAAAATAATTTATAAATAAATCATAAATCAATGTAATAAAAATATGATAACCCAAAAGTAATGATCAAACCATAAATAAAGTTACCGGAAAGAATTGCAACAAAATTAACCGGACATCGCGGTGTACCCGAGCCAAAAAATATTAAACATCATCATGTCATGAAATCAAAAGAAAGAATCTTAATATGTTGCATTTGTATCACCACCCAGGGAGAGACGATCTTTTTTCCTTTGTTATATATGGTCTCGGCGAACGTGCCAATATCACAACCAATTTTGTATTCTTTTCTCCTTTCTCTTCAAAGTGGCTGCTAGCTATTGTAATGTCAACAAACGAATGGTTTTTTTTTCTTATGCGGCTGAATAATTGTATCCCCTTTGTATTTATATAATACTTCCATCGGTGGGGTATTGGGTATTGGACCCAAAAGTTATTATTTTTTTTCCTTTTTATTATTTTTTTTCTTTTATTCTTTTGGCATATAATAACTTTGGCCCAATAAAAAAAACCCAACATCAATAATTGCTCGAACGAAACTCGGATAAATAAAAGATGACCGAAAATATTGCGACGCGCTCAAATCTTTTTCTTCAATATTTTTTCTTCATTTATCGGCGCTCACAATGTCTTTTCTCCAAAAAATTAATTAAGCGGCCATTTTATTTCATTTCGCTCGTAACCTACATAATCACAAAACATACTCAAAGTACATATATAACGACAAATAAATATACAATTATGCTAAATTAACATGCTATGAGGTGAATGCAAAATACACCGATTAACGTCTCTCAACTTAACTTTTACTGCCTCGAGTAAAAATAGAATAAAAATATACAAGCATGTTAATTTCATAATTTTTAATCATATTATTGAAATTTCATCAAAAAGATCACATTCAACCTAATACACTAATAACCATCCTACATGACAAATAATCCAAAATGATTACTAATATTTTTGTCCTTCTTAAACACTTAGCATAACCATTCCCATTGACTCCATTTACTTTATGTTTCATATAATTAACCATGTGTCCAACATACTTAATGCACACCTATAATCAATATAAACATTAATCTAAAACAAGAGATGAAAATATTGTACACCTTTTATAACATTGGAGTTTTTATACCATAAGAGCACATCATAAGCCATCATACTTTAGCTTATATACTTCTACTTCCTTTCTTCTTCTTTTTTTTTCTTTTTTTCATTCTTTTTTCACTTTTTTTTTCTTTTTCATCACACATAAGTTCTTTTTTTAGCCATCCGGGGCCGTCTCTTATACAAGTCATCCTGAACGCTTTATACACTCCTTTCAAGGTTGATATAAAGACCAATTATTTAGAAAAATGAATATCTATCATATAGGTACATACTAAGACACATTGGCACATGGAAACCGGTTAATTTAGTATGCTTTAATTAAATGGGAACAATTATACTTCGTGCCTACTGGTACATCACATGATGGAGTTATCTACCACATTGTATAATTATAAAATGCACTAAATTAAACTAATATTTCTAATTTCATTACAATAATACAAGGATTGGGTTATTTCACATAAAATTGTCTCAACTAAGTGCAATGCTATCCATCATAAAAATTGGCGTCTGAATCATGCTAACAACTAAAGTATCACCTTGCGCGGGTGACGAATCAGATAGGCAAACCCAGCATATGACTACCACCAATAATTATGACAGTTCTCCAACTCTTTTCTAAGGCCACCGTGCGCGGGTGGCGAGCCGAATAAGATCAATTCTAAATGTCCTAACCCAACTATTACATTATTATATTTCATATTATTTATTTAAACTTTCTACTCAATCTAAGCAATAGTAAGTAAAGGGAATTCAACCGGCGTGGTTTGATCATCTAAATTACACATATGCCTAACTACATGCAAACAATCAAATCAATTTAATAATCAAATTATACAATGGAATCGGGTGCACCTGATAATTATGGCCAAATCCTCTAGCTTGCTCCAATAAATCATCCACAAACTAATCTTCAGAATCTGAAACACTCAACAAACATATATGTAAAAAAACTTCCACATCTAATTAGCACAAGACTCTTATAATGTGATTTAAGAATTTTAAAAATTTTCAATTTTTCCCAAAAATCACATTTTAACCCTTTTTGACCAAAATTTCACACAAAAATATGTAACACATGTGCCACCCACCTCAACTTAAAGCATTGCATTGTCCCTAATGCAAAAACTTTAAATTGAAATTTTGGTTAAAAATCAATTTGACAAACTCACACAAAAAACAAAAACCTAACTCACTTTCGTAGGAATCACGGTTGCATTTAGCGTATGCAACAAGCCTTTAAACCACTCGGTAGCCCGACTGGACGAGTTTTGTCTCGTGAGGGTTTGTAGTGAACACACCCACAAAGTTCCACAAACCACGGGTTGCCTCCCGCGAAGCGCTAAGTTTACCATCTTCAGCCAGACATAACTCATATTGTTAGAAATACGTTTTAACGTATATTAGAAGTATCGGTCACTCCACAATATGATTCATGTTGTAATAGCTCGTAGTTAGTAATTAGTTATTAGTTACTTATTAACTTAAGTAAGAACCGGTCCATGGGCTTGTCATGGACCGGCCCAAGCCCAATGTTAGGCTTGGACTATAAATACCCCTTTCCACTAAGGAAAGGGGTTGGTTGTTGTTCCATTTGCACATTCATATTAATAAAATCTTTCACATATTCTCTCACTTTCTCTCTCTAGTTTCTCTCACTAGAAAACATCAACCCACTTCATAGAATCATAGGTTATCAATATTCTACATTTGGTATCAAGAGCTATGGGGTGATTTAAGGTAAGGATTGTGTTGCTTTTTTAGTTTTTTGAATCAATTAGTGATCTTTAGAAAAAATCAATCTTGAATCTTGTTGTTTTTGGTGTTTTTGTTATTGGGATTGATTGATAAGGATTGGGTTTAGCTTATTTTGGTAAAAATCATAAAACTTTTTGTGGTTTTGGATCAAAAATCGGGGTTAAAAGCTTCTTTTTAAGTCTCGGAAACAATTTTTTCCAGATCTTTCCGAATAGGGATTCCGAATAGGGAAACTTTTCAGTATAGAAGGTTTATTCCGAATAGGGATTCCGAATAGGAGAATATTCAGAATAGAAAAAGTTTCCGCATAGACTTTCCGAATAGAAGAAATCTTTCCGAACAGCAGTTTTTTCCGAATAGCAGAAATCTTTCCGCATAGCCAAAAACTTTCCGAATAGCCTATATCTTTCCGAATAGCCAGATTTTTCCGAATAACCAAAATTTTTCCGCATAGGAGAAATATTCCGAATATCTTTCCGAATTGCCCATCATTCCGAATAGGAGATTTTTCCGAATAAACCAAATTGCCAGATATTCCGAATTGAAGAAATATTCCGAATAGGAGGTTTTTCCGCATAAGGGTTATTCAGCATAGAGTTTATTCCGAATAGGGTATTTTCAGCATAGGATTATTCCGAATTGGTGTTATTCCGAATAGGGCTTATTTTAATTTTGGGTTATTCCGTATAAGCAAGTTCAAAAGGTATTTGAGTTTTTTCGACGATCTTTAGTGGATTTAATCACAACACAAATTCTCAACCTTTCTTCACTGCTCGATCAACCGATAATCTTTGTGTCTGTTAAGTGATCACAATGAATCCAAGTTCATTAATGCCTCAGATGACATCTCTTACGGATATCTCGATCATAACGGGGACTGATAGTCGTCCACCGATGCTTATTAAAGAGGTGTTTGAGGCATGGCAAGGTCGAATGATGCAATATCTAAAGGGGAAACCGACATACGGAAGGCTTATGGTCAAATCGATTTTGAATGGTCCACTCGACTATGGTACCATTGTGGTTGACGACGTGACTAGACCACGAGAATTTGAAGAACTCACTCCAGCTCAACAACTTGTTGCAGATGCAGATGAAAAAGCTCTTCAAATAATTCTCCAAGCTCTTCCCCATGACATCTATAGGACGGTGAGTCAGTATACGGTGGCAAAGGATCTATGGGAACGTCTTAAGGTGTTGCTACAAGGAACGTCTCTCACCAAACAGGAAAGGGAATGTCAGTTGTATGACCTGTTTGATAGATTCACCTACAACCCAGGGGAAACGCTTCACGATTATTACTTCAGATTCACCACACTCATGAATGATTTGAATGTATACAATCTTGTGATTGCACCATTCCAGGTTAACACCAAATTCTTGAATACTCTACCTCAAGCTGAATGGGGTGAGTACATTACCGATGTCAAGTTACCAGGGATCTGCATAAGTGCAATTTGGATCAAATATATGCCTTCCTTCAGCAGCATGAAAAGCATGTGATTATGCACCGTTCTCCTCGCGGTATGTACCCAGATTCCTTAGCTTTGATGGCGAATCAACCAAGCTTGTCTCACAACAACACACCTTATATCTTGGGACATCAAGCTTATCATCAATCACCTTACATGACACCAGCCTTTCCCCAATACTCGATTCTACCACAACCACCCACCTCACATCAGCAACAATATCGGTTCAATGCACCTTTACCACAGTATGCTTCACAACTTCATCCAGCAAATGTTGCACCTTATGCTCAGCCTTCATATTCTTCTTATCAAGAGAATGCAGCATATCCAACAAGCTACCCTGATCAAATGAGTATTCCTTCTACTGATTATGCAGCTCATCCAGATCAAGCACTGTATTGTGATGATGAGGAAGTCCCCGTTCCTGTATTCCAACAAGGAGCTGACCCAGTTGAAGTGCTAACTACTATGTCTGCTTATCTCACAAGAACTTTAAGCAAACGAGGATTCAGAGGATCAGCTCCTACCAACAATCAGTTGAGGAATTCATCCAATTCTCGCCAACAAGCTACAATTGAGAATGGCAGGGTAATGGTTCAGCCAATTCAACCATATCAGGGGAGAACTTCCACATCAACCAATGTTCGCACCGTCAATCCTGCTCCTGCTCCAATGGTCAACAACCCTCCACGGGCTAATACAGGCAAGTTGAAAATGATTACATGCTACAACTGCAAGGAAGAGGGTCATATGTCCAGGGATTGTAAGAAACCCAAGAGGAGAAGGGATGGACAGTGGTTTGCAGAAAAGATCTATCTGGTAAATGCTCAGGCGCAGGGAAGGGAACTTGATGAAGAGGAGCTTGCATTTCTTGCTGACCCAGGGATTGCTGAACAAGACGTTGTCACTACGCAGAATGCAGCTTACCAAGCCGATGATCTTGATGCGTATGACTCCGACTGTGATGACTTTCAAACTACAAAGGCTGCTCTTATGGCAACTATCTCCAGCTTAGGGCCAGATAAGAGATCTGAGGTACTTATTAGTAACACCGATAATACCACTGATGCTAGTATTCCACCACATCAAGTTGTGCAAGAGAGTGCTGACTCGAATGAATCTTCGGTGGTGAGTCCTTCAAACGAGGAGACTAACAATGATAGCAATATCAATGTGAGTCCCCAGACTTTGAGTGGATCACAACCGGGACCCAGTTCGCATACGCCTACTCCTGCTCAACAAGATTTGGTCATGGTTCCTGCTACATTACTTAGCCAAATGAATGCTGCACTCTTAGAAACCTTAGCTAAGAATAAGAATTTGTCTGATGAGCTTGCCTTAAGCAATGAGAAAGTACAAACTTTGGAATTAGTGCCTTCGTCTAGTGTTCTCACAAATCTCGAATATGATCATTTTAGAAACAAACAAATGGGTCACTTGCAAGAAATCGAAAACTTAAGAGCAAATCTGTCTAATGAACTTAAAGAAAAGGAGTTAGTGGTTACTAATTTTCAAAAACTTCAAACGGATTTTGAATCACTTGAATCTAAGAAGAATGAAATGGAGATTAATGCCACTAATAAGATTAGAAGTCTAGATTACTTGCTGTTAAGACAATACGCTGCTTCTCAACTAGTTCACTTATTTGATGCTTCATTTAGAGAATTTAACTTATCACGTCAAAAAGGCCTTCCCCCTAATCCACGGTATGCAAAACAAGCTTTAAGACATAGTCCTAGACTTTATAATGCAACTCAATTAGGATTGGCTTTAGACCCGATTGTTTTTCCCGATGATCGAACAAGTAAGGATCTAGTTGATGAGGATCAGTCATACAATTCTGCAAAATATCCCGATTGTGATTATTTTAAAATGAATAAGGAGCTTGCAAAAACTGATTTTAGAGTTCGCTTCCATATGGATAAAGATCTCATCACAGCACCAACCTACATGATAGAGGAAGAAAGCCCTAGTACATTTCCTACACTTGTCAACATGGAAGGTCCTAAGGAAATTCCAAAGAATCTTCCACCTGTTAGCACTGTATGGTTAAACTTGAAAGAGATTAACCGATACTTTACTAACTTTGACAAGGTCATTTTGGAATGTACGACTTCAAATGGCTTAAACGCCGGAGAATGGGCTTTCGAACACATGAACGAGGTGTTTAAAACTAAGATCAATCCGTTTGTCGAAAGTCTAAAAGGAAGTTTTGCTTCTCTTAAGGAAAATCTTCAGTTTGAAATTGGTGAAGTTCAAAAAGTGTTTTATGAAATGGACACCGCTTACGAACTGCAACTAATTGAAAAAGAAACGATTTTAACCGAATATGACCGATTCTTGTCCGAAGTAATCTCGTGTGATGTGCTTACTACTGTAAATGTTAATTATTCGAATGAGCTTACATCCGCTATGATGAATTGTGATGTTGTGCATATTTGTGATGATGTTTGTGATCTTTCTGTAAATGTTGCTGAAACTGTAAATGAGGTAGATAATCATTCTTGTCACGAATCTAACGCTGAGTTTTTAAAGCTACAAGATTCTTACAATTTACTTTCAAAACGCTTTAATCAACTAGAACAACACTGTATATCTTTAGAATCAAAACAACAAACTCAAAATGAGGATCTTTTGATATCAAATGGTTGTGAAAACGGTGTTGAGACTAGTGACAAGATGATTGCAATTGTTAAGACATTAGAGGAAGAAATCATGAGATTGAAGAGAGAGGTATCATCAAAGGAAACATTCAAAATGGAACTAGAGGCTGCAGAGTCTAAAAACCAGGTCTTAGAAATTAGACTATCAACTGTTCTAGGGGAGATGGATCGGACAAGGCAGGGACTATCCGCTCTTTATGGTTCACTAGAAGAACACTTCGCTTTTAATGCGGCACAGCAACAATATTATGTTGAACAACTGAACCAAAAGTGCGAGGAAATCTCTGACTTGAACATCCTGCTCATAGACAAAAATATGGTTTTGGCTGAGTTAAAGGAGACACTTCTTCTCACCCGACAAGAAGTTGTTGATAACTTAGCTACTGACTCTGCACCGTCCACTAGTGCTCCAACAACCAAGTCAGTAGTGCTTTATAAGAATCCGCTTCATAAGAGAAACCAGGTTACCTACGATGATTATATGAGGAATGCCATTAAGCATGTCGATCTTCTTAGGGATATTTTAGACGATCTTTATGCCTTAGATCCCTTAAGTAGCGACTATTATTCGGCTCATGAATATGTTAAGCGAGTTCAATATTGCTTGGCTTATTTGCAATACATAGGTACACCAGGTTCTGCACTACTTAACAATAGGCCCATTGCTGTCACTCCATTTAATAAGACTCCAGGAGCGAAACCGTCATTGGCACAATCAAGTAAGACACCTTTAAAATCTGTTGCTAATGTTCCCACTTTGCCTTCTACAGGATTAAAAGCGACTACTAAGGCTAAAGGATCGCCACTCAAGAAAGCTAAGATCAAGCCCTCCACTAGTAGTGCCACAAAGAAGAAAGTAGAAGTCCACAATAGGAATGCTAGTTCAGTTTTAAATAAAACGAATCATGTTAAGACTAAAAGCTCTGCGCCTGTGCAGCAGCCTAAACCATTCGTGAATTCTGATTTAAATTGTTGGAATTGTAATGAATGTATGTTTTCCCAGCGTCATGATTTGTGTCTGATTGATCACGTTAATGAAATGAATGCTATTAAGAATGGTCTTGAATGGAAGCCAACTGGTAGAACTCGTGCCCAAGTTGGCTGGCAATGGCGTCCCACTGGTAGGACCTTTACACTAGATGGTAAAATGTGCCCTTTAACTAGGAATGCATCCATTGAGGTTAGGTCTGAGCGTCCTTTAGCTAGGAACACTCGCACTCAAGTATGGAAACAGCGCCCTTTAATTAGGTCAGCCCCCACTATAGTGCCTATCAGTGAAGAAATACCTCAGGATTTGAGCCAACTAGAATCTACACCACCTATTAAGAAAAAGAAGGCTAGGAAATCTAAGAAACCTAGACTTAGCAAATCTAAGATTATTAAATCTGTACCTGCTAATAACAAGGAACACTCAGATTCCGATACCTCTACATTGTCTTTGTGTGGTGATATTTTCAGGTGGTCCAAATCATCCTGTGGTATTTGGACTCCGGTTGTTCAAAACATATGACCGGAAATCGCTCGATGCTCCGAAATTTCGTCAGCAAGTTTCTTGGTACGGTTAAGTTCGGGAATGATCATATAGCAAAGATTATGGGGTATGGTGAATATCAGATTGGAAACGTGACGATTTCTAGGGTATACTATGTAGAAGGTCTTGGTCACAACTTATTCTCAGTAGGACAGTTTTGTGATTCCAACCTTGAGGTTGCTTTTCGACAACACACTTGTTTCATCCGCAACTTGGAAGGAAAAGATTTGTTGAAGGGATCTCGTGGTGCAAATCTTTATACGTTGTCTCTACAAGATATGATGGCCGCCTCTCCAGTATGTCTTCTCTCTAAAGCATCTAAGACCAAGTCATGGTTATGGCATCGCAGATTATCTCATCTTAATTTTGATGCTATTAATCATCTGGCTAAAAACGAGTTAGTTCGTGGTCTTCCAAAGCTTAAATTTCACAAGGATCATTTATGTTCTGCGTGCTCAAGGGGGAAAAGCACCAAGAAATCTTACAAACCCAAAGCTGAAGACACTAATCAAGAAAAACTTCATCTTTTGCATATGGATCTTTGTGGACCGATGAGAACTGAAAGTGTGAGCGGTAAGAAATTCATTCTGGTAATTGTGGATGATTTCTCAAGGTTTACATGGGTTAGATTTCTACGTACAAAGGATGAAGCACCGAAGGCTATCATCACTTTTCTGAAATTCATTCAGGTACGTTTGAACACCACTGTCCGCCGTATTCGTACAGACAATGGTACAGAGTTCGTCAACCAGACTCTTCGTGATTATTATGAAGGAGTTGGTATATCACATGAAACATCCGCTGCACGCACTCCACAACAAAACGGTGTCGTTGAAAGACGGAATCGTACACTTATGGAAGCTGCTAGGACCATGCTTATTTATGCGAACGCTCCATTGTTCTTGTGGGCAGAGGCTATTTCTACTGCATGTTTTACCCAAAACCGTTCTATCATTCGGAAACGCCATGGAAAAACACCTTATGAGCTTCTACATGACCGCAAACCCGATGTTTCATTTTTCCATGTGTTTGGTGCTCTGTGTTATCCAAACATCAATAGTGAGAACTTGGGTAAGCTTCAACCGAAAGCCGATATAGGTATTTTCATTGGTTACTCACCGTCCAAAAGAGCATACCGAATCTATAACCGTCGTCTTGGCAAGATTGTAGAAACTATGGACGCAGATTTCGACGAGCTGACAGCGATGGCTTCTGAGCAACACAGATCTGAACCCGCGCTTCATGAGATGGGAACCGGTGCTATAAGTTCCGGATTAGTTCCCAACAATCCTACTTCTACATCATTTTTACCACCAACAAGGCCCGAGTGGGATAAACTGTTTCAACCGTTGTTTGATGAATTCTTCGATCCCCCGACTGATGAAGTTCCAGCACCTGTAGTAATTGCTCCAATACCCGAAGTGGTTGCTCAAGCTAATGAACCTTTATCTAATGCATCTACAATTCACATTGAACCGGATGCACCTTCACCAAGTGATTCTCAAACTACACCTGAATCATCACCCCTACTTGTGCCTAATGATGTGGAAGAGGATTCTACTGATCACGACTTGGAATATGCTCACTTGCAAGAGCTTCCTTTCTTTGGTGTAGCGATCCCTGAAAACCCTTCATCCGCGTCTACCTCAGAAGAAGCTCCTTCTATTGTTCACTCCAGACCACCTAGGATTGAAAACCATAGCACTAAATGGACAAAAGATCACCCAATTAGGAATGTTATTGGAGATCTAGATCGACCCGTCTCTACACGCCATCAATTACAAGAGAGTGCACTTTATTGCTACTTTGATGCATTTCTCTCTGAAGTTGAACCTAAAAATTGGCAGCAGGCTATGACCCAATCATCTTGGATTGAAGCTATGCAGGAGGAACTAAATGAATTCCAACGACTTGAAGTATGGGAATTGGTTCCTCGCCCTGACAAGGTTAACATCCTTACTTTGTTATGGGTTTATAAGGTTAAACTTGATGAGATGGGTGCGGTATTGAAGAATAAGGCTAGATTGGTCGCTAGAGGATATAAACAAGCCTTGGGTATAGACTTTGAAGAATCTTTTGCTCCTGTGGCTAGATTAGAGGCGATTAGACTATTCCTTGCGTTTGCTGCTCATATGAACATGATCGTCTATCAAATGGATGTGAAGACGGCATTTTTGAACGGTGAACTAAGGGAAGAAGTTTATGTTAGTCAACCGGATGGGTTCGTCAGTACGGAGTCTCCTAACCATGTGTACAAGCTTAAGAAGGCTCTCTATGGGTTGAAACAAGCTCCACGCGCATGGTATGATCTCCTGTCAACATATCTCATGTCGGAAGGCTTCTCCAAAGGCAAAGTGGACCCCACTCTATTCACTCTCAAGGAAGGCAACGACATGCTTCTGGTACAAATTTATGTTGATGATATAATTTTTGCTGCCACTAACATAGAATTGTCAAACCGATTTGAGAAGATAATGTCCACACGCTTTCAGATGTCGATGATGGGAAAAATTTCATTTTTCTTAGGATTACAGATTTCTCAGAATCCCAGAGGCATCTTTATTAATCAATCCAAATATGCTCTAGAATCCCTTAAGAAATATAACTTTGAAAATTGTGACCCCGTGGACACTCCAATGGTGGAGAAATCCAAGTTAGATGAAGATAGGAATGGGACTATTGTCGACCCAAAACTTTACCGTGGGATGATCGGCACCCTTCTATATCTGACTGCTAGCAGGCCTGATTTGCAATTTGCTGTATGCATGTGTGCCCGGTATCAGGCTCGGCCTACCGAAAAGCACCTACATGTAGTTAAAAGGATCTTTCGGTATCTAAAAGGAACACTTCATCGTGGTCTATGGTATCCGAAAGATTCCTCGATTGCTTTAATATCATACGCAGATGCCGATCATGCTGGATGTCAAGACACGAGGCGTAGCACTTCTTGATCTGTGCAACTCCTAGGAGATAGATTGATCAGTTGGTCTTCAAAAAGGCAGAAAAGCGCTGCAATTTCTAGCACGGAGGCTGAATACATCGCCATGTCCGGTTGTTGTGCTCAAGTCCTTTGGATGAGATCACAATTAACTGACTACGGTCTTGGATTTAACAAAATCCCGATGTATTGTGACAACAAGAGCGCCATTGCCCTTTGCTGCAACTATGTTCAACACTCCCGGGCCAAGCACATAGACATTCGCTACCATTTCATTAAGGAGCAGGTGGAGAACGGAGTGATCGAGCTGTATTTTGTCACTACTGAGTACCAGCTGGCGGATATGTTCACCAAAGCCTTAGATCGAGGACGAATCGAGTTTTTGATCGACAAGCTTGGCATGAAATCATTCACTCCAGCGACTCTCAAAGAGTTGGCAGAAGAATCAGCTGAATAGTCGTGGTAAACTATTCAGAGTATCCTTTGTTCGTGATCATGTATATTATCGTAAATATATTAAACACAAAAAGAAAATACAAAAATATAAAACCAAGAAAAACCATAAAAATTATAAAACCTAGAAAAACCATAAAAATTATAAAACCAAGAAAAACCATAAAAATTATAAAACCTAGAAAAACCATAAAAATTATAAAATCAAGAAAAACCAAAAATATTTTTTTCGTTTAAAACGGGCATGTCTTTTAGTACGGTAATATTTACGGCCTTAGAAATGTCAATTAATATTGACACGGTGCCATAAATAGAGTCCGTATAAAAGTTGAAATGTTTTAAAACATGCCCATTATGGCTTGTAGTTATTTCTGACTGCAACCCGGTTTTCATATTAAAGTCACGTATTTCCTTGGAAAACGTTGGCTCACAACGGGAATTAATTTTCTCGGGCGTGATTTACAAGCCAAATCATGCAAAGGGATCAAGTTTACTTTACAACTTGGTCTAACACGAATTTGTGTACGTCTCAGTGCATTAATTTGTTAAAATAAGAGAAATCTTATTGACACCACGAATCAAACTTTTTCAAGATATCAATTGGGAAATGTTTTTCATCATCAATATTTGACTCTTTAAACAATGACTACAGCTCTTTAAATAGAAAACGGGTCATCGTTTAAGGGGGAGAAAATATTAAAATCATCTTCGTCATTAAATTGATTTTCAAAAGTGATTGTGAAAATTAAGGGCTACATGGTAATTGAGTGGTTTTTTGCTTTAGAAAACGACTTGTGTTCGTTCTAAGTGATAGGCCTGGCTTTTAGATATTGGAGATATGCTAATAGATTGCGTTTGCTAAGTTGTGTGTAAGTTAAACAAGGGATAAGTGAAATGAAAAAGTTAGAAATAAAAAGGTAAAGAATAGAAAATAGAGGGACTAAAGGTGATGTTTAATGAAACTAGTCAAAAAGTTGACCTAAGTCAAAAAACAACACACCCCGCCCCTCACTATTCCCTTTCACTGTTCCCTATCTATCTTTTGCCGCCATTGATAACCTTCCACACAAACATTCACGAAATCAATCTAACACACATCAAATCAGTAATTCTCTTGTTCAAGATCATCAAAAAGGTATTAAATCGGATTAATCTTTCATGCACATCAAGTTAATTAACTGTTTAAAGTGGAAAATCAAACGAATCTAATTACTGCTTAATTAGGGTTAATTAATTTGGGGGTTTTACTTGGGTTGTATTCGGAATAGATCTATGTGCCCAGATTTGTCCTTTAGAACACTTGAATCACACGATTGCATGCTTAATTAGAAAATATAAGTGTTGAAAAATGTTCCGAATAGGAGTTTTTTGTTCCGCATAGAAGAATGTTCCGAATAGGATATCATTCCGAATAGGGCAAAAGTTCCGAATAGGGCAAAAGTTCCGAATAGGGCAAAAGTTCCGAATAGGGCAAAAAGTTCCGAATAGGGCAAATGTTCCGAGTAGGGCAAAATGTTCCGAATAGGGCAAATGTTCCGAATAGGGCAAATGTTCCGAATAGGGTAAATGTTCCGAATAGGGCAAAATGTTCCGAATAGGGCAAATGTTCCGAATAGGGCAAATGTTCCGAATAGGGCAAATGTTCCGAATAGGGCAAATGTTCCGAATAAGGCAAATGTTCCGAATAGGGCAAATGTTCCGAATAGAGTTTTTATTCCGCATAGGCTTAATGTTCCGAATAGAGATTTATTCCGCATAGCCTTAATGTTCCGAATAGAGTTTTATTCCGTATAGCCTAAATGTTCCGAATAGAGATTTATTCCGCACAAGCCAAATGTTCCGAATAGAGATTTTATTCAGCATAGCCAAATGTTCCGAATAGGCCTTTATTCAGAATAGGGATTTTATTCCGCATAGGCTAAATATTCCGAATAGAAGATGTTTGAATGGTTTCAAAGCTTAAGGGATTATGTCATATGTACAATGCTTAGGTTTAAAGTCATAATGATATTCATACTTGTTTGTATCAACCTTTGTGTTTTATCTTAAGCAGAGACGATGACTAATCCTACCGTCCAACAAATACAACACACCAGAGCCACCGCCATTGCCGAAGCCAAGACTCTAAAGTTTATTCCGAACAACTTTCGTTTGAAGGAGGTATCTCACTCTACCCATAATGGATTTAAGGTAGGTACAACCATGCTTGATAAATCTCATTTCAAGCATGCGCTAAGGAGAAGTGCTTCAGTACCCTACGACTACCTTTACGAGTTCTGGGCTACCAAAGAGAGGACGTCCAACAAAATCACTTTTTCCTTGGACAACAAGCAGCAGGCGCTTACTGTGTCAGACTTTAGGAAGATTTTTGGATTTCGGCCGACACTCAAAGACTTATCCTACTCAGCCAACCCGACTAAGGACCAGATCATGGAGATGTTCACCGCCATTGGATGTCTTGACATACGAACCCCGTCTGAGTTTACTACTGCCAAAATTGGTCAACCATGGAAAGCTATCTTTGGGATTCTAAGCCGATGTTTAACACCCAAAACAACTGGGTATGATGCTGTTCGTCCACCAATCATCAAGATGTTTTATGGTATGTTCAAAGGTATGGGTATCGATTACGCATCACTACTGTGGGAGGAGTTTACCTTTCAACTCTTCACAAACACAAAGGGTAAGGTTAAAACCTACCAGTACCCTAGGTTTATTAAGTTGATCATACATTACTTTATGGAGAACGATGCATCCATTAACAAGCGTGCAGGTAGTCGTCACCACATGATAGATGATGATGATTTGGTAGACTTAAGGCAGGAGACTCATTCGAATACGGTTATTCCTGGTCCCATTCCCAGTCATCTTCTAACCGATGAGATTATAGCATCTGAAGCTTATAAGAACTTGCTAACAGAAATTGAGAATCAACGAGCAAGTATTCTAGCAGGTGAAGACTCATCTACCACGGTTAAGAGCAAAGGTAAAAGGAAGCAAACAGATTTACCTGAACCCAAAACCAAGAAGAAGAAGATAGAGGGTAAGAAGGGAAAGGGTAAGGCTGATGAGATGCGTCTACGTGACGAAGAAGGCATTGTTGATCCTACTCTTGATAAAACTGAGAAACAAATGATGAAGATAGCCATTAAAAGGAGTAGGAAAGATACTGGCGGTAGTGGTTCAGGTGTAAGGGTAGACGTTGAGGATGAGTACATGGAACCCGATGATGTTGATGAGTTTGGGTCACCTGAACATTATTCCACTTCAAAGGAGCCATCAATCCCTATTTCAGCAAGTATGAAAAAAGAGTCGGTTGCTCCTACGATCACGATGACAACCCAACCTTTAGCAACTCAACTTCAACCAACTCAACCCTTACCAACCAAACCGGTTTCAACACCATTTCCTCCACCACCAATAAAGCCCATCCTCAGTACCGCAGTTACAACCGAGCCTATTCCATCAACCCAAAGCAGCTCTGCAACGTCTGCAATGGCCGCATTGGTAATGGCCGAGATGTTGGATAAACATGTGGATACTAACAAGAGAGAACTGGATGAACTTCGTCAAGAGTTAAATAGAAGAGCTCAAAGTGAAGAAGCATCAAGGAAAGCTCAAGAAGAGTTGATTGCCAAGTTCGCTGCAGACATGGAAGCTACACGTAAAGTTCATGCAGAAGAACTTGCTTAGGTTAAAAAGGCTGAAGCTGATAGGCATAAAGCACGAATTACGAGACTTAAAGCTATTAAGGATGACCTCAAAGAGCAAAAAGCAGCTATTGAAGCTTCTATTGAGCAGAGAGTGAAAGACTCCATTGAATCCTTAATGCCTAAACTGCGTGATGATTTGAAGACGCTTGCTGCTGACAACTTAATGATCAAATCATCCAATCCTTCAGAAGCCGCCTACAAGATCGCTTATGACTTGACGGATTTTGAACTTAAGAAGATCCTTAAAGCTCGAATGAAGGAACTTGGATCGTTTGATAAATCAAGGAATCAACGGGCTCTCTTCAAATCCCTGAATGACGCTATCATGGAGGATGATAGGTTGTTCAAGACGTTTGGAAGTGTGGTACCCTACCACATTCTCCCTGAAGAAGAAAGGGAAGAGAGCGACGAAGAAGAGGGTACCGGTGGAGAGGAGGAAGAAGAAGAAGAAGAAGATAAGAATGATGAGGATGATGAGGATGATGAGGATGAGAATGATGATGATGAAGATGAAAATAATGATGATGATGAAGATGAAAATGATGATGAGGATGAGGATGAGAATGATGACGATGAGGATGCAGATGATGATGATAATGATGGTAATGATGGTGGTGATGGTCACCAGGAGAGTGTTAAGGGGAGCAATGCGGATAAAGGTGAACAGCGTGAGAAAGGGGATAAGGGCGCCAGCTCAAAGAAAGTGGTTAAGTCTGGCACCAAGTCAAAGAAAGATGCAGCACCAAAGGAAAAATCTACAGCCACGGAATCCAGACGATCGAAGTGGCGCCATGATGTGAATGCCACTACAGGGTCATCTATTCCTGGTACATTTATCCATGCATCAATACCTGTTACCACTAACCCTGTTAGTTCTATTGTTGTTGTCCCTGTGATTGCAGAATCAGTAACCGAACCTGAAGCTGCTCAACACTCACCCGTCCATGACACTGCTGAAATGCCTGAATCTGAACAAGCAGATGTTCACGTCTCCACTCCTCTGCAACAAAACCCACAATCTACTATTCCTGAACCAAGCACAAAGGACTGGGAGGACACGTTGGAGATCGACGAGACTGCTCCACCACAGGCTTGGATCACGGCAGCGGCGCAGTATGATCCGATCACCGACGCCGACAAAGATGTCTTGTATCTTCGTATCCGAAGTCCGATTGACTTATGTGCATTTCTTGCTCATGAGTATAAGACTTCGGTTACTCCATCTTTGGTGAAGAAAGTACTGAAGGATAAAAGACTTCGCGCCAAAACCCGGTTGACTCAAATGGAGTTCGAATATTATGCCGAGGAGATCCTGAAGGCTCTGAATACCGTTCAACGGCCAGGTCTTCATGAATCAGAAAGAGCTCCACCTCCAATGGATCAAGATAATCAGATTGCTCTTGACTTCTTTGTCACCAATGATTTGGTGTATCTACTGAAGGGGTCATCAAAGTACGCAACATCCCTGACCTTGCTGAAAGCTGCCAACTGGGGGACAATACCCTTTATCGAGGAAAAGGTAAACCGACTCTGGGTCCCTAAGATAAATCGTAATTATGATATGTATGTTGTCATAGGTGCATCTCATTGGGACGAACGAGTCCGAAGGGCGTACAGGGGTTGCTGCTTGGTCAATTCTGGAAGCTCAGTTAGATCCGATATCCGCATCTCCAGCATTTTAGGGATGAAAACAGAAGCCAAGAACGGCTATTATCATGTGACGGAGATTCGTTTGAAAAGGGAAGATGACAGGGAATACAAAATCCAGCAGGGAGATTTTTCCATCATTCGCCTTGAGGATATCGAAGATATGCTGCTTCTGATGACCAGAGATCAACTCACACATATTCCTCGTGAAGACCTCATTGCTTTGAATACAGCACTTCGTATGTTCACACGAAGCGTTGTCATCAAGACACGAGTTGAAGATCTTCAGTTGGGAGTCGAAAGCTATCAGAGGAAGCTCAATTTAACCCGTCCTGTGAATCAAGTGTTACCTCAACATGTAGCAAGATGTCCCTATACCGGCATTTCTGTCCCGAATTACGGCATCTTCTACTTGAACAGTCGAGGTTTAATGAAGTTCATGAGGGTTGGTGAGCTCCACAAGTACAGTGATGGGACTCTTCTACAAGTCAGAGGAAAGTTGGAGCATCTGAACTCGGGTGGGACTTTGCCAGAAATGACGGAGGATTGGCATCCAGGTTACCGGCAGATGGCGAAGTATGTCATCAAGAAGATCGATCAGAAGCTCCGTGAACGTAGATTGATGAGGAGCTTGGAAAGATTTGTGGGTGGTAGACCATATGGAGTGCACTACAGGACACTGCAACGATCCATCTAATGGGTCGTACATTTCAGGTCACTCTATTTTGGTACTATTTGTGAATATGTATATTTGTGAATAATGTGCTTTAATGGCTTGTTTTAGTGTCAAGGTATGATAATTTTTCAAGAATTTCTCACGAGATTCTAAATCTTTCAAAATATATCATACTAAAGCACTACAACTATCCCTTATTAATTTAAGGGGGAGCAATAACTTGTTCTATGGCCAAAATCGATTTCATTTTTACCCAAAGACCGGTTAATCCATTCAATATCCCAAATATTAATGGTTAACATTTTGGATAAGGGGAGAAAATGGGATTAAGGAGACCTAAGTGATATTTGGCTAAAAGATGAAAAAAGACTTAACGATATTCCAACTTAATATGTGCTAAGCACGTGTTAAGGGGGAGCGTTTTTGATGAACAAAACACCTAAGGTACAAAACTTTTGATTTTAATATCACAAGTACCTTATGTGATTTTCAATGATTTTTCATGGTGGCAATTCCTTCCAAAACACGCTTAATTCACGACGAATGTGGTGACAAAAGGGTGGTAGGAATAGGTTTAGTCCAATGATTCATCAGAACCAATGGAATCTTCCCAAGGACAATTCCCTAGATAGAATTAGAAGTCCTAGGAAAGATGGAGAAAGAATGTGAACGTAGCTGAATGCCGACCAAGTACTTAAGCTAGCACTGGAACAATCACAACAAGGTGCTAGTGATGACGTATTGGTAAGCATTGAAGGGGTTGAAGAATGAAAAAGAAATGTAAAGATAAAGGGTGTAAAGAAAGAAGCCCTCCTTACAACTTTAGGCAGAAACCGGGTCAATACATATGCTATTGAGGTCATTTTTGTTAATGATTCTCGGTATTGAAGAAAGACGTCATGGACCCAGTGATGCAATGCACAACCCTTCCCAGCTAACTCAAATATGTCTCAAAAGGTATTTGTTTTAATCACACGGAGATCAACACGTTATCTACTGGTTTATTCACTCCGAATAGACTGGTATTGAAAAGGTGGCACTCCTCTCCAGCCATCGCTCACTAAATCAAAACGCACAATCGAGTCTAGAGCCAAGAGATCATCAAAAGTCTCATTAGGACACTTTTCATTTATTCCTTGCTTTCTCACACACTGTGAAAAGTAAGAGATTTTCATGAGTCCTACGCAATATTCCTGTAATATTGCCAGAACATCCGAGTAATACGCAAGTATTACAATGAAGATGGAAATCCTGCTTGAGCCAACATCAAACAAGCTCATGGTAGGTTACACGTGCGGTTCTTTTAGAACCAATCTTGTGAAAAACTGGAAGGTAACAGTGGTTTAATTCTTAATTGAACTTAAACTCGTTCCAGGCCTCTTCGCATTATCATATGATCTTGCCAGAACACTCAGAGTGACTCTTTATTGACCACAGTGACGAGTGGAAATCCTTCTAGTGTCAACATCAAACAGCACTTGGTAGGTGACGTGCAAGATTCTTTATGAATTAAGCTCGTGACAACTGGAAAGCAACGATGGTGAAAATCTTAATTGAAAGTCACTTGTTCCAGGTTTCATGAATTGACGGCTTTTAATCACAAGGATAATTTATCCAAGTGATTCACTCTTTATGTTCGCAGTCAGCTTTGGACGGTCGAATAAAGAGAACGGGTTCACCCGCGAAATCCTGTCAGGAAGTTACTTAATTGAAACTATCCGTCACGGGTACGATATCTAATATCGTCCAACGGTCTTCACCGACCGGAGGTAAAATGCTACCGAATTAGAATAAAATGTTCAAAGCCATTTTATTCGTGTCGTTGCTGTGTACCTGCTAAAGACGGTGGCGTTGCTGTGTACCTGTTGAAGACGGTGGCGTTGCTGTGTACCAGTGAAGACGGTGGTGTTGCGGTGTTCCTGTAAAAGTCGTTCCCACATGCTTATGTCTTTTGCAACAAAAATTCAAGAAAGTACAAGATGAAGTCTTCCGCTGTACCAAACTCTGAAGCTTTCAAGAATTCAACAAAAAGACGTAAGTATGTGGAACATGAAGTCACGAGGAGGCAAAGTTCACAAGAAAGGCAAAGATCGCACGTGAAAGGCCAAAGAACAATGCTCTCAAGTCAAAGCCAAAAAGATCAAATCAACATATTCACAACAAAAGAAAGAAAAGAAGAAAAGACTACGAGCTAAAGAACGAAGACTTAGTATAGTATGCTAGGTTTAGAACTTTGTAACGTGGAGTGACCTCCCTTAGGGGGAGATTGTTAGAAATACGTTTTAACGTATATTAGAAGTATCGGTCACTCCACAATATGATTCATGTTGTAATAGCTCGTAGTTAGTAATTAGTTATTAGTTGCTTATTAACTTAAGTAAGAACCGGTCCATGGGCTTGTCATGGACCGGCCCAAGCCCAATGTTAGGCTTGGACTATAAATACCCCTTTCCACTAAGGAAAGGGGTTGGTTGTTGTTCCATTTGCACATTCATATTAATAAAATCTTTCACATATTCTCTCACTTTCTCTCTAGTTTCTCTCACTAGAAAACATCAACCCACTTCATAGATTCATAGGTTATCAATATTCTACACATATGAGCTATTGAGACGGTTGGAGTGGTTCCAAGTAAACCACATCCACCATTTCCATCTGATCACTCTCCAACTCAACATACGGCTTTAAACGGTGTCCATTAACTTTAAACAGCTCTCCACCCACCATGTTTTTTATTTCAATGGCTCCGTGTGGAGAGACTTGAGTCACGATATATGGACCCGTCCATTTACTTCTCAACTTTCCAGGAAAAAGCTTAAGTCTAGCATTGAATAACCAAACTTTTTTACCAACCAAGAACGATTTCTTGGTGATGTGTCGATCATGAAAAGCTTTGGTTTTCTCCTTATAAATCCTCGAACTTTCATAAGCATCATGTCTAATCTCATCTAGTTCAGATAATTGAAGTTTCCTAGAACTACCCGCTTTCTCTAAATCCAAATTAACGGTCTTAATTGCTCATTCATCCCTATGCTCTATCTCAACCGGTAAATGACACGCCTTTCCATATACCAACTCATATGGTGACATACCAATAGGAGTCTTAAAAGCCGTCCTATATGCCCACAAAGCATCATCTAACCTCAAGGACCACTCTTTCCTATCACTACGAACGGTCTTTTCCAAAATTCGCTTAATCTCCCTATTAGATACTTCAACCTGTCCACTAGTCTGTGGGTGATAAGGGGTAGCTATCCAATGATTAACTCCATAATGTTTCAATAATTTCCCAAATCGAAAGTTCTTAAAGTGGGAACCCCCATCACTAATAATAGCCTTAGGAATTAAATGTCTAGCAAAGATATTCTTCCTAACAAACTTAAGAACTACACTATGGTCATTTGTTCTAGTAGCCTCAGCCTCTACCCACTTAGACACGTAATCAACTACCACTAAAATGTACACATTGCCATAGGAAGTGGGGAATGGTCCTATAAAATCAATATCCCACACGTCAAAGATCTCAACAACAAGTATAGGATTCATAGGCATTTGATCACGCCTTGAAATCCCACCAACTTGTTGGCAACGAATACATGTTTTCATAAAAGTTTGGGCATCCTTGAATATAGTCGGCCAAAAGAAACCGCTTTGCAGGACTTTATGCCCAGTTTTCGTAGCACCAAAGTGACCACCACATGCATAAGAATGGCAATGAGCCAATATGTCCATTTGCTCATGGTCGGGAACACATCTCCTAACAACTTGGTCAGCACACACCTTATAGAGCTCCGGATCCTCCGAAAAATAATGCTTCAACTGGGAGAAGAAGTATTTTCTTTGTTGCTTGGACCAAAAATCTGGAAGCTTTTTAACTGCAAGATAATTAACTATATTTGCGTACCAAGGAACCTTAGAAACCTCAAACAAGCTTTCATCCGGAAAGCTTTCGTTAATCACATCAGAAGGGTTGAATGGCGGAGGGATAATTCTAGACAAATGGTCGGTAACTACATTTTCTGACCCCTTTTTATCCGGAATTTCTAGATCAAAATTCCTGTAAAAGCAAAATCCACCTAAGCAACCTCGGTTTTGTCTCTTTCTTAGTCAACAAATTTCTTAAGGCACTGTGATCTGAAAATACTATCACCTTAGAATGCCCCCAAATATAAGACCTAAACTTATCAAGAGCAAAAACCACGGCTAACAACTCTTTTTCAATAGTGGTGTAATTCATTTGAGATTCTAAAAAAGTCTTACTAGCATAAAAGATTACAACGGGTTTCTTATCGACCCGTTGTCCTAGAACCGCCCCAGCGGCATAATCACTGGCATCACACATGATCTCGAAAGGCTTCGACCAATCAGGTGATTGCAGAATAGGGGCTTCTACAAGCTTTTGCTTAAGCATATTGAATGCTTTAAGACATGATTCATTAAAGTCAAAGCGTGCATCTTTTAAGAGTAGATTACAAAGAGGCTTTGACATTGCACTAAAATCTTTATTAAATCGTCTATAGAACCCGGTATGACCAAGAAAAGAACGCACACCTTTAATGGTAGTGGGAGGAGGAAGGGTCGAAATTACTTGAACTTTGGCACGGTCAACCTCAAATCCTTTTTCAGACACAACATGCCCTAATACAGTTCCCTCTCGAACCATGAAATAGCTCTTCTCCCAACTAAGCACCAAATTGGTTTCGATGCATCTTTTTAACACACTTTCAAGCTGATCAAGGCAGCTTTCAAAGGACTGACCAAAGATGGAGAAATCATCCATAAATATCTCTACAGATTCTCCAACAATGTCAGAAAAGATACTCATCATACACCGCTGAAAGGTAGCGGGTGCATTACACAGGCCAAAAGGCATTCTTCGAAATGCAAACGTCCCATATGGACACGTAAACGTAGTTTTGGCCTGGTCATCAGGATGGATGGGTATTTGATTATAACCGGAGTACCCATCCAGGAAGCAATAGAACTTTTTACCCGAAAGCTTCTCAACTATTTGATCAATGAAAGGTAGTGGGGAGTGATCTTTAGATGTGGCATTATTCAGCTTACGGTAATCTATGCAAACTCTCCACCCAGTAACTGGTCGGGTTGTGAGTTTTTCCCTATTCTCGGTTTCCACAACGGTGATTCCGGCCTTTTTAGGCGCCGTTTGAGTAGGACTTACCCATTTTTTATCCGAGATGGGATAGATGATACCGGCATCTAACCATTTAAGAACTTTCGTCTTCACCACCTCTTTCATATTAGGATTCAGACGCCTTTGCGCATCTCTTGCTGGCTTAATATCTGGGTCCGTAACAATTCGATGCATACATAATGAAGGACTAATCCCTTTCAAGTCTGCAATCGTCCATCCTACTACTGCTTTATACTTGGAAAGCACCTTTAGAAGTGCTTCCTCTTGTGATTCAGAAAGATCAGAAGCAACAATAACGGGTAATGTATTGTTAGGACCTAGAAAAGCATATTTGAGATTGGATGGCAAAGGTTTTAGCTCAAGAGTTGGAGGCACCTCCAGAGACGGCTTTGTGGACGTGTCAAAAGTAGAAGGCAAGGGCTCTACTTTATAAGACCAAGGTGGTTTTTGATGGTCCAACGAATTGACCAAACACTCTTGAATCTCTTGAACTTTAGCAACATCAAGAATCTCCTCATTCTCAGCAGTTAAATATAATTCCAAAGGATCATCCTTAAGCATACGGGGTACATGCTTTTGAACTTCCTCATCAATCACATCTACTTAGTAACATTCATTCATCGTAGGAGAATTCATAGAATTAAACACATTCAATCTTATCTTTTTATTACTGAATGCAATATCCATGGCACCAGTCCGACAATTAATCCTAGCATCTATCGTGGCTAAGAATGGACGCCCAAGGATAATAGTTGGTTGAACATCTTTGTATTGTGACTCGGTATCCATAACAAAGAAGTCAACTGGGTAATAGAAATCATCAACTTTCACAATAACATCCTCTAAGATACCTCTAGGAATTTTAGTAGATCGATCGGCTAAGGAAATAATGGTTTCTGTCTTACGAAGAGTTCCTAATTCATACTTATCGACCAAACTAGCAGGAAGGATGTTGATACTAGCACCAAGATCAAGGAGCGCCTTCTTAATGGCAATATTTCTGACCAAAACTGAAATCAACGGTGCTCCAGGATCTTTGAATTTAGGAGGAAGGGAGCTAGATAAGACTTCACTAACATGCTCTGTTAGGTCAATCTTTTTAGGCAACGACGCCTTCAGCTTCCTCTTCTGAGTACACAAGTCTTTTAAAAATTGGCATATGCAGGAATTTGCTTGATAGCATCAATAAGGGGGAGATTGATTTTAACTTGCTTGAAATTCTCCCTCATATCCTCGGCATGAGGACCCTTTTTAGCTAACCGTGCAGATGTCGATTTCTCCAAAGCTGTGGGGTATGGTGTGTTGGACACACCACCCTCCCCAACTTCGTGAGATTCAGTAGCTTTAGGATTTTGTGTTGTTGGTTTAGAAAAATCATTTAACAAATCATTTACCAACTCAGAACTGGACTTAACATTATCAGAGTTTTTACCTTCAACAATAATTTCGTCATCAGTAACGAAATCCTCGACATCAGGAGAATTTGGAATTCCCTTGTCATTGTTGTAGATTTTATGTGGAGTCCATTGATAGTTAGACTCAATGGTTATGAACCATTATATCTAGGTTGATCATCATTCATATGATAACATAGCGGAATAAGAACAATGATCATAACAAGGTGTTTGGACACAAAGAACACGAATTAAAACAAATGGGTTGCTCATTATATTAATAACAAACAACCACTAGACGTGTATACATTGAATCCCACGTCTAGTGCGACACACAATTTAGGTTTACATTGTGAATGAATAATATGAATAAAACCTAAGACTCTTGTTCCTTTTATAGTGGAAGGAACAGAATCTACAAGAGATCAAATCAAATAAACATCTAAATATTCTATTTAGATAAACTATATATTGTGTATATCATAAATAATATACTCAATATATTCCCTAAATAGAATTCTCCATCAAATCTTCAATATCCATCAGCGTTTGACTTTTTGACTGTGTTTGACTTTTGTTGACTTTCTGTCAACGCCTGAATTGCTCTTGTCAACGCCCAGATTGCTCTTGTCAACGCTTGAACATTTTACTTGATATTTTCTTCGATTTTGAGTTTCTGCCACATCAACTTTTTGACCCAACAATCTTCCCCTAGTTGATAGTGGCAAAACTCTATGTGTATCTCTTGTAAGTTATACATGATCTTCAAATTGCTTCCCCTCAAATGTAGCATGTATTTTCTTCCCCTTTTTGTCACATCAACAAGGAAGTAAACAATGTATGCAATGTTGAAGATTCTCCAGAAGTAGCTCTATGTAATGATCTTGAAGAACAATTAATATAGTAATTTTGATGTAGAAGTAGAATAACCCAAACCTATGTTCCATGTCTTGTTTATCCATGTGATGAAGAACTTATACTCATGTTACAAAGTATAAGTAGACCTCGATCCATTTGTCAAAATCCTCATCCTTTGTGAGACACTGAGCACGATAATGTAACTCCTTCAAGTGATAGCAATTGGTTTGCTAGATATGACAAGTCTTCATCACCAACCATGTAAGCACGAACAAGTTACCTTAAAAGTCCATGACTGGAAGTGCACGACTTTAAGATATGATAGAACACAAATTCGCGAAAATCTTCTTCAATCATCAAACTTACCATAAGAATTCTTCCCCTTAACCTAACACCTCTTCATGACGAATTTGAATGAAATAACATCTTCATACCATATGTAAAAGTGTTATGCTGGATAACTCTTTTGCAAGGCTATCCCGATTACATAGTTTAAATATCCATCAAATTCCCACGAATAATTGCTAACTCGCTTTAAAATCATTAATCCATTTAAAAATATCCGAGCCATAAATATCAACTTGATATTCTAAATAAAAACGGAGATTCCATGTACCTTTGTGTGTATAATTCTCCTTTTTGTGTGCTCAAAACGTACCAGTTTTCTCAAACAGCAGCAAATAGTGTGTTGTCCAATATCCAATTCTGTCCAATATCTTCATCAGATGCATTGTCCGATATCGGACGACACTGTCAACTTTATCAGCGTTGACTTATTCTGTCAGCGTCAAAATTCTTCCTGTCAGCGTCTGGATTTCAAATGTCAGCGCCAACCATAAACCTTGTCAGCGTCTAATGAAGTCTTGTCAGCGTCCACATCTTTTTCACTTGTCAACGTTGAATTAAATATCAACGTTACCTTTTCAACATTAAATAAGTGAACAGAGCTTCTTTGATCGTGTACCCGCATGTCCATAGTAAGCACATGAACCCTCAATTGTTCCACCAATGGAAAATCTAGTACCGTGTGAACACAGTTTTAACTTTCATCTTTAGATCATGTGTACGCAGGTGTATACTATAACCATGCGAATGCACCTTTTCTTCACAAATAAGAAACAAGCCGTGTGAACGCAGATATCAATAACTAATCAAAAATCCTTTCTTTTTACCGTGTGAACGCAAAATCTTCAACCAATAAGAATTGAGAGGCTCACGAGAATACAATGAACCATCATGTAGAGGATTCAAAATATAACGAATGTTAGGGTTTTGTTCGTGTGAACGCAGGTCTTTTCCTCCAATCAGGATCATAGCTTCATGTGAACACAAACACTTCTTCACTCTCTCGTTACAGCAAGCAAAATATCATTGTTACTTGTCTTTTGCTTCTTCATTCGAACAACGACCACACCATGGCAAATCATAATCATTCAAGAACTGCTACTGCTCATCTTTCTGTATCCATTAAACCGAATCTAAGGTTCAAGTGAAACCCTAATGGATGAACAGTAACTAGGGTTTGTAGATTAACCATAGATCCTGTATTTTCACACGTTTTAACAGCCACCAATCATAACATTCTGCTTTCTAGGTAGATCTAGGGTTTGAGAAACCCTAGGTCATGATTTTATGTGAAAGCAAAACATTAATACCTTTACTGCAGCGAACTTCGACCATGAATAACTTCTTCATTAGGGCTTAGATCGAAGATCGCTCCGGTGAGATTCAAGACACAAGTGCCAAGAATCTACAGTTCAAAAATCACGAAGATCCAACGGTTAACGAAGGAGAGATCGTGTTTTGAACATGGCTGTCCACAGAAAACTGCATATACCCTGCTGCTGACTTTGACGCTTAATAACTTTTGCCTGGGGATAAAACTCGACAATCCCTCCGGTGGATGTTTAGATCTATGTATGTAGAACACACATATAAAATTTCGTGACGATCCAACGGTTCAATCAAAAGTTATGACCTTCTGAATGCTGCTGCGCACACAAAAACGTCCAGAAAAACCCTAGACGGATTTTTCTTTTCTTCACCATACACGAACACCTCGTCGGACCTAGATATCAAGAGCCTTAGGCTCTGATACCAATTGTGGAGTCCATTGATCGTTAGACTCAATGGTTATGAACCATTATATCTAGGTTGATCATCATTCATATGATAACATAGCGGAATAAGAACAATGATCATAACAAGGTGTTTGGACACAAAGAACACGAATTAAAACAAATGGGTTGCTCATTATATTAATAACAAACAACCACTAGACGTGTATACATTGAATTCCACGTCTAGTGCGACACACACTTTAGGTTTACATTGTGAATGAATAATATGAATAAAACCTAAGACTCTTGTTCCTTTTATAGTGGAAGGAACAGAATCTACAAGAGATCAAATCAAATAAACATCTAAATATTCTATTTAGATAAACTATATATTGTGTATATCATAAATAATATACTCAATATATTCCCTAAATAGAATTCTCCATCAAATCTTCAATATCCATCAGCGTTTGACTTTTTGACTGCGTTTGACTTTTGTTGACTTTCTGTCAACGCCTGAATTGCTCTTGTCAACGCCCAGATTGCTCTTGTCAACGCTTGAAGATTTTACTTGATATTTTCTTCGATTTTGAGTTTCTGCCACATCAACTTTTTGACCCAACATTTTACCGTTTCGAAGAGACGTCACCATATTCACGTGCTCATTTCCATTTTTCTTGTGTGCGGGATTCATGGTGGGGTAGCTCGGTAGCCTTCCCTCATCTCTTTTGCTTAATTGATCCGCTAATTGACCAACTTGTCTCTCAAGAGCTGCAATAGATTTAGTAGTGGTCTCGTGTCTTTGATTAGTGACCTCGAATTTTCTATTAATCTCTTGATTGTTGGTAGACAATGAATCCATAAGCCTATCAAACTTTCGGTCAAGGTTTAAGAGACGGTTATCATCTTGGCCTTGGCCCTGATTTGGATATTGTTGTTGTGGCCTATGATTGTAATAATTTTGTTGAAAATTAGATGAATCGCCACCCTCATACCTTGGTTTGTAACCATAGTGCTGTTGTTGGGCATTATTAGGGCGATTATCTTCATCTTTCCAACGGAGGTTGGGGTGATTGCGCCATCCAGGATTATAACTTTCGGAGAATGGGTCATTTCGTTGACGACCTCCATAGACTCGCCTCCTCATTTGGTGGCGCCCCCCAACTTTGACAATTATCGACATAGTGACTTGGATCACCACACATTGAACACCCACTATGCGACACATTAGACACATTTGGCACACCTTTTCCTAGATTTTTCAACAAACGATCAACTTTCTTACTTAACTCGCTAATTTCAGAATTTGTGCCACGTTGGTTAGACACAAAATTGGCGGAAGATGGGTGGTTGTTTCGATCCACTGAAGCTTGTGTCTTGGAACCTTTGCTTAGTTTTTCAAAAAACTCCCATTCTTCCTCCATAGGCCGCGAGAAAAACATACCCCCACTAGTGGCCATCACAAATTGTTGGTTGTTATAATCCAACCCATCATAGAAGACTTTGACAAGCTCCCATTTTGGAACATCCTGATGAGGGCATGTTCTTAATAACTCCTTAAGTCTATTAAATGCTTCATGAAACTGCTCGCCTGGGATTTGACGAAAGGATTTAATCTTATTCCTAATGGCAGCAGTTTTACTTATAGAATAAAATTCCTCAAGAAAAGCAGATTGCATTTCAGACCATGAGTTAATACTACCAGGCTCAAGAGATGAGAACCAGTCCTTAGCTTGATCTTTAAGTGAGAAAGGAAAAAGGCGAAGTCTTACCTCATCCTTGGTAATGTTATTAACCTGATGTGTGTCAGCAATTGAGAAGAATTCTCGCAGATGTGCGTATGGCTCCTCACGACCTCTAAACACTGGCAAGATTGCTATGAGGTTCGGCTGGATCTTGAAGTTACTTGTAACCCCTTTAACCGGATCTGGATAAACGATAGGCGAAGGATCCTCGAAGATCCCCGGCCTGTAATAAGAATCAACACCCCGTGGTGGAGATTCTTCTCCGCTACTACTTCCGCTAGCACTTCCGCCAACATCTTCGTCACCTGGCATTTCAGCGAAAAGCTCTGCTAAACCTAAAAAATCAAGATTAGTAGAAAACTGTCGAAACGTCTTCCTTCTTAACCTTGCACTTTTCTCAACCTCAGGATCGTAAGATAACGGTGATGTTCGTCCCGATCTACGCGTGCGCATACACTAACCTGCACACTCACAAGAAACAAAACAAAACAAACAAAACAAACAAACAAACAAGAAAAATAAAAATCTTTTTATATTTTTTTATTTATTTAAAATAAAATATTAACAAAAACTTAAACGAAAAGCTCACTGAGTCCCCGGCAGCGGCGCCAAATTTTTGATCGATGTCGAAGTGCCGGTCAAAAAATAACCTAATTACCTTATACTAGATAGGGTAAGTGGGTATCGATCCACGAGGACTATGTGGTTTTAGTTTAAGTTTTAGGATGATCACTGATCAATAAAAGTTTTGTTTTTAAAATCTAACAACTAAAATACTTTTGATAATAAAAATACTGATTAAAAATTAAGATAATTATTAAACTAATAATAAAGCTAGAAAAATATAATAAAGATGTAAACAATTAAAAGAAAAATGCAATCCCTTCCAGCTCCTAATATTTATGGTTGATCACACTTATGGATTATTGAAACTTTTTAGAACCGATTACAAAGATTATTTTGACTTAATATGAATGAATTAATGTTGGCATTTATTATGTTTATCAACGACTCGCAATAATAAATCTTATACTAACCCAACCAATAATTATGTTTTAACAATTTATTTAGGTACAGTTTATATCGATTATACGACCATCTTTTTTTTAACTAAATAGATTAGGAATAAATCGTTAACTAATAATAAATTATCTCGCACATATAATTAAACATAATATTAAATCAATAAAAATAATTTATAAATAAATCATAAATCAATGTAATAAAAATATGATAACCCAAAAGTAATGATCAAACCATAAATAAAGTTACCGGAAAGAATTACACCAAAATTAGACGGACATCGCGGTGTACCCGAGCCAAAAAATATTAAACATCATCATGTCATGAAATCAAAAGAAAGAATCTTAATATGTTGCGTTTGTATCACCACCCAGGGAGAGACGATCTTTTTTCCTTTGTTATATATTGTCTCGGCAAACGTGCCAATATCACAACCAATTTTGTATTCTTTTCTCCTTTCTCTTCAAAGTGGCGGCTAGCTATTGTAATGTCAACAAACAAATGATTTTTTTTCTTATGCGGCTGAATAATTGTATCCCCTTTGTATTTATATAATACTTCCATCGGTGGGGTATTGGGTATTGGGCCCAAAAGTTATTATTTTTTTCCTTTTTATTATTTTTTTTCTTTTATTCTTTTGGCATATAATAACTTTGGCCAAATAAAAAAAAACCCAACATCAATAATTGCTCGAACGAAACCTGGATAAATAAAAGATGACCGAAAATATTGCGACGCGCTCAAATCTTTTTCTTCAATATTTTTTCTTCATTTATCGGCACTCACAATGTCTTTTCTCCAAAAAATTAATTAAGCGGCCATTTTATTCCATTTCTCTCGTAACCTACATAATCACAAAACATACTCAAAGTACATATATAATGACAAATAAATATTCAATTATGCTAAATTAACATGCTATGAGGTGAATGCAAAATACACCGACCTTGTTCCTCCTTATACTTGTGCATATAACTTTTGGTTCCAGTCATATGCCTTGAGCAGTCACTATCCAGGTGCCAAATAGGCTTCCTGAGATCACACTACATAAGTTAAGGAAATGGTCAGTTTTGTTTTGAAACCCACCTTTGTTGGGTAGGGGTTTTAGATCTGGAAGGTGTTCTAGATCTAAAGGGTCCTCTTGTAGAGGGTGTGTGTGATTGCTCAGAAGAAGAAAAGGTCTGAATAGCTTTTGCTTTTTAGCTTGGAGGGCTTCACCTCTTCTGAACCACTCTATATGGTTGTGATTAGATGTAGTGTGGACATCACTTCCACAAGTTTCACAACATTTGGTAATAGAGTTTGGGTTTCTTGGTTTAATACCTCTTCTGAGTTAGATGATTCGATAATGTCCATGAGTGTCATGGTCATAACTTCCACAAATATTACAAACAGGGTAATAGTGGCAGTCATCTGAGTGATGATTGCCCATACGACAATGAATGCATGGTGGGAAAGGAAAATTTCACCTGGAAGAGATTTTTCAGTTTTGTGAGATCAACACTAGTTTTGGCCAGCATATACTGAGTGTGTTCACAAGTGCGATGATCAGTCCTCTCACATTTAGTACAATAAATCACTCTTAGGCAAGTTTCAGTGAAATGGTTGTTTAGACCACATAAATCACAAACCTTTTTAAATTGTGTCTTGTACTTGAAATGAGGAGAGTCTGAAGGTTCATCTCTTAATTGTGTTGGTGTATGCTGCTGCCTGAGTTGAAATTTGAGATCATTGATCTCTTGCATGACAAGAGACATTCTCTCATCTTCCTCAGATCTAGCATTCTTCAGTTTATTTGTTGAAACTGAAGAGGTAGTTTCCATATGTGAACCTTTAGTAGGAGTTGAAGAGTTCTTTGAAGTGTCAATTTTGACATGTTTGGAAGAACTACCTTTGTGTGTGGTGTGTGACTTGATGATAGACTGGATTGATTTGGGTCCAGTAGAGGGTTTAACACTAGCCAGCTTCTCCAAAGGAGGAAGTGGGGTACTTACTTCATTCTCTATATCATCATCTGAGTCATCCTCAGTAACTGAGGACTGAACTGGCTGAAGTTTCAGCATTTGCTTGAAACTCAGGAGGAAGGATTCGTCCAGTGTCATGATTGGGTAAATTCTCTTCACCTGACCTTTCAATGTAAGGGATCGAGCTACCATCCTCATTTGAGGCTTTGACAAAGACAATAGATTTAGTGTTGGAGGATCCTCCAGCACCAAGCATTTTCCTCTTTTGAGCAGGAATTTGTTCATTTATGCATTGATTTACACTATCAGAGTTTCTAAGCCAAGATTTAACAATATCTTTTGCTTCTTTTAGTTCAACTCTTAGGGAGTTATTTTCCTACAAAATTTCTTTGTTCAATTGTTGAAAAGTAAGAATACCAAGTTTAGCTTCTTTTAGCTCTATTTGCTTACTTTTAGTATCTTCAAGTTTTAGAACAAGTTTATGAAATTTTTCAAGCAAATTCTTTCTTTGTTCTTTAACAAATTTTAGATCAATACACAGGTAATCAAAGACAAATTTAATGTCATCTTTATCTTCTAATTCAAGAAGAGTTTGTACCTTTTTGATTGTGATATTGACCCATTCACCATTTCTGGCACTTTCTTTGGCAACAACATTGGAGTTAGCCCCTTCATCATCAGCAAGTGCCATCAGTACTTTCACATTAACCATTTCATCATCATCTAAAGAAAAATCTTCTTCATCCCATTCATAGGCTTCAGTAACAAGCCCTTTGTTCTTGTCTTGCTTGGGAGCCTTGGAGGAAGAACTTTCAGTGCTCATGAGGGCCGATCAAGCCTTAATTTCTCTGTATTTGGCCTCAAAGTCTTTTGTTGGTCGAAGTTCAACCTTGTTTTGCTGAAATGAAGTAGAAGCAATTTGCTTTGGTGGAAATGATGATTAACCAGATGATCTTGATTGAGCTGGTGAGGAATAGGAAGGGAGAAATGTTTTTGAATAACAATCCCTAGCATAGTGACCAGTCTTCCCACATTTGTAGCATTCAGTATCAACTAAAGCTTTTGTGGAGCTGGAGATCTTGCCTCCTTTCTTAAAGAACATTCTAGACTTGGCCAGAAGTTCCCTTTCATGAAATTACTCTTTGAGGTCATTCAAATATTTCTCACTAGTTCTGGTACCTTCCTCATCATCAAGCCTATCTTGGTAGTCTTGAATGACAGCCTCACTAAAGAAGGTTGTGGACAAGGGAGTAGCAATGGTTAATACTTTACTCTTGCTTGAGCCTTCATAAATCCTATCAACTAGGTTTTCTTCATATTTAAGTTTCCCAAAAAGAGAGGCTAGATCACAATCTTTAATGTGATTAACATTTCTCAAGCTTTGGCAGAAACTGAGCCACTTCTTTGGCAATGCATTAACAAAAATTGTGTTGATTTCAAGTTTTGAAAGCTCAACACCATCATTCACAAGTTCATTCACCAGTGCTTTGTATCTGGTGAATGTCTGTGTGAGGGTTTCCCCTTCTTTGTGCTTGAAGGTGTTGTATTGAAGCTTTAAATCCATGATTATGGTTTATTTTACATCAGAGGGTCCCTCATGGTAAAGAATAAGGTCCTCCCATGTAGCTTTGGCTGTTTTGCAATTTACAACAGAATTCATTTGGTCATCTGGAAGCACAAACATGATGAGACTTTTGAGACGTTGATCTAGGTTAACAACTTTTCTCTCATTAGCAGTCCATTGTTCTTCAGGTTTTCTATTGTCCCAAACCATGAGAACAAAAGGACCATTTTCAATGATTCCAAGGAATTAAGGTTCAATCCCAACCACGTGGACAAGAAACCTCTTCTTCCAATTTGTAAAATTGGCTACCTCTAGTACAGGAGCAGCATTGAGTTGGCTACCCCTATATTCTAGGGTTTGTGGTATGACTTGAGCCATTTTTTGATCTTGATTTGAAAACTTTTAAATGAGCAGTTTAATAATATAAGAGTATAGCTAATCAAACTGCTCTGATACCATTTGTTGGTCCCTTGTAATTCGTTATTACTTATTAACTTAAGTAATAACTCTTTACTACGACTCAAGTGTGTTGTTTTAACAATAGATAAGAACTATGAACAATTAAAACATCAATACCAATATACTTTTCAACGAATAGACTTTTATTAGAATCAAATAAAGAATCTATAACCCACTTTGTTTGCGGAATAAAAAAGTGGTTGAATGACAATGGGTTGTGATCTCCTCTACTTAAACGTCTAACCAAAGTTAAAGTCTAAGCTCCAATCTATACGTTCATATGCATCCTTGCTATATGGTTTAGTTGGTATCGAGAGAGAAACCTTTTCCAGAGTTTTATCTCTTATATTGGTTAACCCTTTCTCTCCCAATGTACACTCATTTTATTGGCAGTGTAAACTAGGGTTTGCATTTTGCATGTTTCAATGCATGGGTTTATCCAGTTGGTGATTGATGCCCATGCTGGATAAACAGTACAATGTACATATTAAACTATTCAAGAAAAGATAAAGGTTGTACATGTATCTAAGTATACAAACAACCTACTTGGACTTAAAGTTATTTTTCTCGCCTAATGCAAACCATCAGAATACTAAAGAGTCTTCAGTATCCTAGAGGAGATCGACATCATTCAGTTTGGTATTGTCAAACCAAACTGAACTGAAAGCCCTTCTTCAGTACTGTTCTTCAGCAACCAGACCGCCTAGTATTTGAAGCGAAGACTCCTTTATCTTCTAAGTTCACTGGAAGGGGATTGCTGAACTTTCTTCAGCTATAAAGTCTTCAGTAGGAACTTTGTTCCTCTGGTCATCCTTCAGCAGAATGGTCATACTGCTGAGCATGAAACACTTAGGGGGATTTTATATTCAAATCCTAGAGTTTCTTCAGGGTCAGTAAATACTAACCCAACAAACCTCCTTGTCAAAGTTGGTCGTATAAGAAAAGGGGTGTTAGTTGTTGTGAGTGACACAAACACCTTCCTAAGTGATTAGAGCATCTTTTGTCTAATCTGTTAGAAATAGTTTAGAGATTTCGAGGTGATAAGTAAGACAAGGTGGTTAAATGTTGCTAGAAAATGCATAAAAGCTTTATAGTTCAATCAGCAGGGTTCTTTTGACTTGATTATTATGTTTGATGGCTTGGATTAGCTATAAATTTAAGCTAGAATTGAGTCCCACACCCGGTACTAGGTTCTTGTTGGTAGTGGTAAAAAAGTGCACCTTAGCTCACTATTAGGCCAATATAGCCCACAAAACCTTAGCTCACTATTAGGCCAATATAGCCCACAAAACCTTAGTTCTGTGGTAAAAAAGTGCACCTTTGCTCTCGTGATTTTTGTGTTGATTACTTGATCATTAGTTGTAATTTAAGTTTATTCAACCATAGGATAGCTGGCATCTATTCGTTGTATGCTTTTGATGGATCTTAGACGGCATTAGACTCACACTGATAACAGTAGGTGTGTTGGGCAGTTTGAACTAGAATCTTGCTTTGTTTTTGGATCGTTAACTATATTTTAGATTAGGTCTAGGACTTTTTTGTTTGGTATCTAACATTGGTGGTTAATGGAATCCTTGTAGCCCTTGTTTTGACTCAAAATCAGCAAGATCATCCAATTTCTTGTCGTAGTATAACTGAAGGCCTAGTAGGTTTGTTTTGAATCGGTGGTGTTCATTAGTTGGCATAATAGCATAATTTAGGTCAGATTTGGAGTTAATCAGTAGGAATCTAGGTTTGGAGGTCTTTTGTTCGTATAGTTTTGCCAATAGCACCCACTGCGTAGAACCCACAGCCTTGTCTGTTAGTTTGCAATATTGTGGGTGTCGAGTTGTTGTTTGATTTTCTTATTTTTGTGTATGTTTGACTCCTCACAACTAAAAGGTTGTGAGGGTGCCGTCTATTGCCCAGTAACACTCATATTCCTTTCCCAGGCAATCCATAAACCCCAGCAGTAAGCTAAAACAAAGACAAGCAAAAAGGGTTAAGTCTGTGCACGTTTATATATTAATTTGAGCTTTAATCGTGTTAAATTATACTTGTTTTCGTGTTTTAGTGTTAAGTTAAGTCATTGTTCATCAGTTAGTTTAAAAGAACAAAAATATATTTGGAATAAAAAGTAAGGGCCAGGACTCGAACCTGCGCCCCTTCTCCCACACCACACACGCATTACCGTTGCGCCCTAGGGTCTTTACTGGTTAAAGTTTCCCTAGGGCTAGTGTTAATGGGTTGTTCAGTTTGCTTATTAATAAGCAATTCGAGTTTAAGCAGCTCGTTTGGTTTATTTAGTGTAGATTTTCTTGGTTTTTCAATTTTAAGTAGATTATCATTAAGTTTAGGATTTTCTAAAAGTGAAATCAGATTTTTCCTTTTATTATTTAATTTTTTATCATTTATTTTGTTTTAGATTTTATAAAATAGATAAAAAATAGTTAAAAGTGTTTTAAAATTTTAGAAAAATATTTTTTAGTTTTTAATTTATATGTTTTAGGTTTACATCCATTAAAATTTGCATTTTCACTGATTTTATTAATTTTTGAGTTTTTTATTAAACTTTGAAATTTAATATAAAATAATTAAAAAAGTTTTTGAAATTTTGGTTTTCATTTTAGTTTTAATTAGATTTTTCTTAGCTTAAATTAAAATTTTGGTGATTTCTAGTGCACTTTTTATTTTTCGTCAAGTTTTACGATCTCGCGTTTTTTACGTCGTAGTGTACTTTTTAGCGTAAATCATCTTTATTTTCTCTCTCCAACCAAAAAAGGACACTAATCCAAACATTTGATTTCATTATATTGTCCTAATACTCATACACCTCCGCCGAGAACGAACTCCCATTTATCGGTTTTACGGTTTTCCTAGATCGTATAACTTAATAATTGCCCGGTTTATATTCCTTTTTCCTAAAAGGGTATAAAAATACTTACATCAATAATGCTACTCCCTCTGTCCTAAATTAATAGTCCCCGACCAAAAATACATTGTTTTAGAAAGCATACTATCACTGCATTCTTTCTCTTACTTTTTTACAAAATTATACTCTTACCTTTATGCAATTAATTAAAACTTTATATATACTATGTAATTTCTAGTACCATTATGTGTAATATGGTAAACTTGTTACCTTACTTACATTTTTATTTTTGGAAGGGGTCAATAATTTTAAGATGTCCCGCCGAAATGGTATATTGGACTATAAATTATAAATATGGAACTATAAGACGGAGGGAAGAGATCCCCCACATCCTTATATTTAGCATAGTCTTGATGGACCAATCTACACAATTCATATTACATTGATCCAAGGGCTATGATTAAAACCACTTTACATATAATTTTCTTTATTTTACACACACACAAAAAAAAGAAAAAGAAACCCGATCCTCAACAACCTCCACCTCACCGGCGACCACCACAACAACCTCCACCTCATAATCAACCACCACAACAACCTCATCTCCCATCTTTTTCCAGCGACCACCACAAAAACCCCACCTTCTTCCCGCGACAACCACACCAAACCAATCTTCTCAGACGACTTCCACAACAAACCCACTTCTCCGATGACTTCCACAACATATCCACTAGTTCCAGATAATAATATAGGTAAATCACATGTTATCATATTTTATGCACACCATGTGTTTGATGAAATGACACAATGAAAGTCACATGTGATTTAGAAAGTTCTAATTTATGAGTGAACATTTTATTGAAGTCTGGTCGATTTTTATAGTTGATAAACTGATTACAAAAGTGAGACTATGATTACAAAACTGGGACTATGACTCGTATATGAGTCGCTGACTCATATATGAGTCGATGTGACTCATATATGAAACTATAAATATGTAAGTCTTTTTTGTAATGCGGGTAATAATATAGCTTTATTTGTAACAAAATCATGGTGACTCATATATGAGTCACCATGACTCATATATGAGTCAACATGACTCATATATGAGTCAACAAGACTTCATATATGAGGTGGATTTTTTTCACTTAGATCCATACCAAATCGCCCTTTTACGGCAACTTCGGCAACAAACCCACCGTTTTCGGCTACTTCCACAACATATCCACTATTTCTCGGCGAATTCCATAACAAACCCCCTTTTGGAGACCTCCACAACAAACCCACCATCTTCTGGCGACCTCCACAACAAAAAACCATCCTCCAGCAACTTCCACAACAAGCCATAATGTTCCATCGATATCTACAACTAGCGACAAATCTTCTAGCAAACACTGAAAATGTAAAAGCTGATGGCGATGTTAATGAAGATGTAGTTGCCGACGTCGATGTTTTTGAAAATGCAGTTGTCAATGCAGGTAAAAAGTTTGTAACTAAATCATAGTTTTGTGTCGATGAGTCACAGTGACTCATGTGTGAGTCACTGTGACTCATGTATGAGTCAGATTGATGGCGATGTTAATGAAAAGATATTTGCCGATGCCGATGTTTCTGAAAATGTAGTTGTCAATGCAGGTAATAACTTTGTAACAAAATCATAGTTTTGTGGCAGATTTAGTGGGTGACTCATGTATGACTCACATTGACTCATATATGAGTCATAGTGACACATGTATGAGTCACAGTGACTCATGTATGAGTCACGGTGACTCATGTATGAGTCATTGTGACTCATACATGGGCCATATATAACATATCAGTTTCTTAACTGTAGTTTTATTTGATTGTGTAACAGATGCTAATAGTACACCAAAGCCTAGTTTGTACATTCTTTTTTAGTCACAGGAGGATCAACATATTGCAAAACTAGCAAAGATCGTTGCAGCTGCTGAAAAACAAGCACAAGAAGCACAAAAAGTACAAAAAGCACAAGAAACGGTACAATCGAATACAACAACTACATGATTATTTTTTTGTTTTCTTTTTACTATGTTAAGATTTAATTTTATTTTTTTCTTTTGTTGAAGTGTTGAAAACATGGTTGATTTGAATCATATATGAGTAGTGTTGAAAACATATCAGATTTGAATATTATGTATTGACTCATATATGAGTCACATGACTCATATATGAGTCATCATTACTCACAATATGTACAAGTGTTCAAAAACACTTATACATATGTAATATATTTGTTTATCAAAATATGATTTAGAAACATACTACTATGATTCAGAAACCATGACTCACAACACGTACAAGTGTTCAAAAACACTTATACATATGAATAAAATTGTATGACTCATATATTTGTTTATCAAACTATGATTCAGAAACATACTACTATGATTCAAAACATAACTACTTCAATATCATACTATTTAATATCACAAGTATAATTCTCAAACAGCCAAAAGATATCATCAGAATTAAGTATTGCTATTAGTTCTATTACAATTTACTTCAACGTTTCTTAACTACTATGGTTCTCGTTGTTTCTTCTTATCAGCCAGTTTCTTTTTAGTTCCTGTTGCTTTCTCTGCCACATTCACTTTTTTCTTTGCATCTGCTTTCTCTGGTTTCTTCTTAACAGCTTTATCGGTTGCTTCTTTCTCAGATGTCAGTTTCTCAGTTGCTCGTTGATCCTCAAACAACATATAAACCGTATTGTACCTAATAAGTCATATATCAACTGATAAATAACCATTCGAAGCACTAATATGCACAAAACTCATGTATGAGTCACTAATAAGGCATACATAACTGATTATAAGTCATATATCACTGCACTAAGACACTGAGACTCATATATGAGTCACTTATACTCATATCTGAGTCACTATGGAACACATATGAGTCCATGAGACTCATGTATGAGTCAGACTCATATAAACGCTATTTACAATAGTAACGACTACTTCTAAGATAATCAAAAGCTTCTCATAACATAACATAGCACAATCAGAAGCTTGACTTCTAGAATAATTGCTACTTCTATCCTCAAACAACATAAAAACCGTATTTTAATCAATAAGTCATATATCAATAACCATTCGAATCACTAATAAGCATAAAACTCATGTTGGTGGCCCTTTAGGAAATGCAAACAAAAACACTACTAAAGTACTACAAGTTTCAATACAAAATCTATATATTTCATTTTTATATATGAGTCATCATTGTGACTTATATATGAGTCATCATGGTGACTCATATATGAGTCACCATAACTCATATATGAGTCATGGTGACTCATATATGAGTCACCATAACTCATATATAAGTCATGGTGACTCATATATGAGTCACCATGATTTTGTTACAAAAGAGGCCATATTATCACTCGTATTACAAAAAGACTTACATATGCATATTTCATATATTAGTCGCTATGACTCATATATGAGTCATCATGACTCATATAAGAGTTACAACGACTCATATATGAGTCACAGCGACTCATATATGAGTCACAGCGACTCATATACGAGTCATAGTCCCAGTTTTGTAATCATAAGTCCCACTTTTGTAATCAGCTTATCAACTACAAAAACTTACTAAACTTTAATAATAATGCTCGTTCATAAATTAGAACTTGCTAAATCACTTGTGATTATCATTGTGTCGTTTCATCAAACATATGGTTTTCATCAACAATCATAACATGTGTTTTACCTAGAGTAGCTATGAAATTTTCTTAGCATAATCAAAACGGAAAAAAAACATAAAAATAAGCAATCAAAACAACTTACAATCATTTCCTCTCGTATATTCATCATTAATGAAACTTAGATCTAAAAATTAGGGTATTGTGGTATGGATTTGATCGGGATAGTGTGGATCTCGTCGTGGTTGCTGATGGTAGTTGTTGGTGGTGGTGGTGGTTGGTCTTGGTGGTGGAGGTAGCAGGCGGTGGTGGTGGGAGGCAGTGGTGGGTTGATGGGTGTTCTTTTTTTGAGTTAACAGTTCAAGAATGATGAGGGGGTTTTGTTTATTTATTTCTTTTAATCTTGCACCATAGGATGAAAATGGGTTGGATGGTGTTGATGAGTCTATTGGGATTTTGATAAATTAAAGGACTCTGTTGAAGTTTTGGCATAAGACGAAGGTACTATACCATCTACAAACAAGACCCAGAAATAATATCCAAAAACGCTTATAAGAGAAGATTTAAAAAATAAAAACCCCGAAGAATTAATTATCCATGATGACCACGGGACAACACTGCGAATTCATGGCAGCCAGCGCCATAAAGTCCAACCTAGAGTTCACTTATCGCTTACAGTTCGAAGAAGCCATCATCGCTTCAAAAGCCCTATCAAACCCCCCATACAACCCCGATACAGTTTACATTCCACATGGTGAAGGCTCTTCGAAGAGTAACGATGAAGAGGATAAGCTTTTTAAGGTTTATTTTAAGGGAATTGTGAGTGAGGAGAGAGAGTTGGAATTAAGAGGAAGGCGAATTTGGTAGGAGTCGGTGTGGCGATATATGATTAGAGAAATGTGGTTGTTTTTTAGAAGAGGAAGGAGGTGGAGGTGGTCAGAGGGGATAGTGTGAGGAAATGGAGTGTCGACGGGGTGGCGTTGCTGGAGGCGTTGGATTGTGCGGTTGCATTCGGGGTTAAGCGAGTCGTCTTGTGTTTTGATCATTTTCCCTTGCTTCATTATGTCAGTTTTACCTTTTAACTAGTTAATTAATATTTTTGTTTGAAGTTTTTAATATGTAAATTATAAATTTGATCAAATTTGCTCGTCTGTTCTTAGTGGTGGACAATTAAATTGAGATCCCAAAAAGAAATCTTGGACTATAATTTTGGGATGGATAGAGTAAAATGTATCATATTATGAATGAATGATGAATTGTAGAATTCTTAGTATGAAATGTGTTTTGGTATGAAGATTGCTGAAAATTTAAGTTTGTCCCGTTAGATTAGTTTAATGCAATCTCATTGTCCCTAGGTTTAGTAAGGTTGATACTATTGATGTCAATCAAGAGGTGTAAGGTGGAAATGGGGTCTGTTGACGCTATTATGTTAATTCCCTTATTCCTTTATAATAATTAGATGTCAACATTATCTTATTATATCTCACCATACAAAGTTTATACTTAGTATGAAACCATGTTTCATACTTTTGACCATTCATATTTGTTTACTCAAGTATGTCAGGTGAGTGTATGACATGTCTTTATAAGATATGGAGTAGTTATAATCAATAAGATAGCTATATTAGTGGTGTTTATTAAATTTATATGTTATGAGTTAGAGGCATTTGAACTATGAAGTTTGTAATATGTTATCATTAGGGATGCGAGTTTCTGCTAAAATTAGAATGACATCAGCAACTTCCAGTTTTTCCCCCAAAACATTCAATAAGAATGGACATCAGCAACTTCCACCTTGGTGACAAACAACTTCTTTTTAACCCCCCTTTTTCAGTAATCTCTTCAGTATACCCAATCTCTTTAAAGAAATTTTTGACAACCATAAAATCATCAGGTATAGCTTCATAGTCACTAGGGTTTTCCAAATAGTCTAAACCCAAAATCTTTCTAAATAACTTTAACCCAAATCTACCATGAATCCCAACTGTGGTAGAATCAAACTCAATGGACTTGTTGTTAGAAGCCTCTGCTGTGAACCAAAATTCTTTTAGCATATTTTGAAACATCATACCAGGATCCTCAAATAATGCATACCTAAAACACTTTTGGATAGATAAGTCAAAACTTGTTCCCCAGGAATAGACTTAATTGATTCAAGTTTGAGTAAGGTGAAGTTATTGGGTTTGAAAAAGATATCATCAATGGGATAGTTAACATGGGTGGATGTGTTGAGAGTGATCTTAGCAATCTTTGGAGTATAAGATGATTCAATCATTGTTGTTTCTGTGTGTGTTTCAAAAGAGAGAAAGTTTGTTTGTGTTTTTTGATGAAAAGATTTGTAAGCGTGGAATGAAATCCAATTGTAATGGTTTATATAAAAACTTGAACTGATTTGTAAAAAGTTTTTCAAACCATTTGAAAAAAGTTATAAATCTTTTAGGGTTTCTTTTGAGTTTTGGCACAAACTTTCTTATTAATGTTCTGCAAAAAGGTATGATTTTCTATTGCTTTCAACACTGAAACGCCCCATGTGTCAGGGAGTTGTTGACTGTGGATGGAGACGTTTGAAATTTCCTTAATTAACAAATGACACCATTTTGAAAGAATGTTTGTTTTATTCACAAGAAAATTCAATGCCATTAACTCCTTTGAATCACATGATTGATAGGCTTTAAATGTTGTTGCTCAGATATGCTGAAGCTGATGGCAATACTTGTGAGCTTCAACGCGTCAGATGAGGCAACAAAACCCCATATACATGTTCACATAAGTTAACAAGACATATGACATTGCACGTTCCTCTACTCTTGCCTAGATACTCAATTGTATTAAAAAATTTGTTCAGCATTGCTGAAGGAACCTTTTGATGACTGGTGATTATTTGTTCAGCTTCAGTGAATCAGATAAGGCGACAAAACATCATATACACAATCACATAAAGTGAAATAGACACATGACATTGCACACTCCTTTACTCATACACTGCTACTTGACATTAATCAAAATCTTTTATGAAATTCTGAACCTTCAAGCTTCTTTAGTGAATGCTGAAGGTTCAAGTTTTGTATTATCAATGTTAAGCATACCAAGCTCCATTATCAATCTTTCTAAAGTTGGTTCATCCAGTGGTTTGGTGAAGATATCAGCCAGCTGATACTAAGTAGGGATGAAATGTAATTCAGTGTCCCGTTTCACAATGTGATCTCTGATAAAGTGATATCGGATATCAATGTGTTTTGTTCTTGAGTGAAGGACTGGATTGTTGGATATTGCAATACCACTAGTGTTATCACAAAAGATTGGTACCTTTTTATATTCTATGTCATAATCAGCCAGTTGGCTTTTCATCCAAAGAACATTGGCACAACATCCAACAGCTGCCACATATTCAGCTTCTGTTGAAGACATGGCAACTGTTTGTTGCTTTTTAGCACTCCAACACACAATTTTGCCACCTAGCAATTGGTAGGTACCAGAAGTGCTTTTTTTGTCCAGATTACATCCAGCATAGTCAGAATCTGAATACCCCTTTAGATCAAAACCTGAGGATTTGGGGTACAAAAGACCTAGACTTGGTGTACCTTTTAGGTATCTGAAGATTCTCTTTACATTAGTAAGGTATGAGTCCTTTATATCTGCTTGGTATCTTGCACAAAGGCATGTAGAGATTTAAATGTCAGGCCTGCTTGCAGTTAAGTACATGAGTGACCCAATCATACATCTATACTGAGTCTCATTGACTGATTGTCTATTGAGATCAGGTCCTAAGTTGTTAGGGGGTACCATTGGAGTCTTCACTGAAGCACAGTTGATATCATACTTCTTCAGCAGATCCTTGACATATTTTTCTTGATTGATGGAGATTCCTTAGTAAAATTGTTTGATCTGAAGAACAAGTAAGTATGTGAGTTCTCCCATCATACTTAACTCAAACTTGCTGGCCATAAGCTTGGAAAATTGTTTGCAAAGTTTCAAGCTTCCAGAACCAAAGATTACGTCATCTACATAAATTTGTACCAGAATGGTATTAGTTTTAGATTTATAGATAAACAAGGTGCTATCTATTTTTCCACTGAAAAACTTATGTTCAATGAGAAATGTTGAGATAGTTTCATACCATGCTCTTGGAGCTTGCTTCAGTCCATACAAAGCTTTGTAAAGCTTGTAGACATGATTTGGGTATTTACTACTCTCAAATCTAGGAGGCTGAGTAACATATACTTCTTCTTTTAGGTCACCATTTAGGAATGCACTTTTGACATCCATTCGGCAGATGATCAAGTTCATGTAAGTGGCATTGTAACATCCCAGTTTGATAAGTGGACCGTTACGCGTAATTATGGCGTGTCATCAAAGCATGCAAGGTAATATGTAGTAAAACATACATGACCATAGGGTAAACCGGAATCCAACATCGGTTCCCAAACATAAGCCCAAAACATAAATAAAGTAAATGAAATGAACAAAGACTACACAAGCATAAATATATGAAGGCAAAAGGAAAAGAAGCCTATGGCAGCTTCCATCCTATACACGTCCTCCAAATGCTCGAGTCTGTCCTTGGGTACCTGCCGTTTTGGGAACATGAAAGGAAAACGGATGAGCAAAATGCTCAGTGCACGGATATACAAACATAGCATGAATGACTGAAACATAATAAAGACTTAATAGCAGCGAAAATGTATAAGTCCTGAAAAACCTGGTATAACTTAAATTGGTTTTATAGTTTGAAAAGCCTTATGTTTCTCTTATACAAACTGTTTAACATGTTTACCATTAGCTAATATAGGTCATGAAATATCAACGTGCATGAATACTTAGAGGGGTGACCTCGTCATGCAATTAGAGGGGTTGCCTCTAATTAATATAACTGTTTGGGTAGGAGGGATCAGCTCCTTGTGAAGGATGCAAGGCACACACCACATTCACCTGAATAATCTGCTAAAACATGTAAACTAGGATGCACCCATACGCCCCACATGATAAATATAATATGGCCAAAAGCTGAAGGGACGCTACGAGCTATCACTCTGTCGTGGTGGAGTCATAACACTGGTGCCTCCAGTGCTATGGTTATGGTACCTCTATAACTAGGTGAAACTGGTCATGCATGTATATAGATTTAGGTATCTAATTAAACATAAGAAATTCAAAAAGCTATAAAACATATACTGGGAAAACAGTTAGTTGCATTTGGGGAATCCTAATAAGGAAAAATGTCCATACTGAAAGGACGGAGAATCCGTACCTTGTGTCTAGTGAACGAAGAAGACGAACGGAAGAGAGTCCTATTTCGGTATCACTAACGCTACATAAATAATATACGTGTATAAGTATTTTGATTACTATATACGTAATTGTTTTAATATCATGTCTTAGCTTGTTTTATATGTTCATGTCCTGTTTTACTGATTTTAACGTTATGCTGTATTTATCATGTATCTGTCTATTCTGATTAAGTATTACTTGTATTTCTTGTATTATTATACTTGTTGTGTAATAATAAGTAACTTTCTAAAAATAGCAGGTTTCCAAAAATAGAAAGTTTCCAAAAATAGAAAGTTTAAAAAATAGATTAGCTACTTAAAATAAATAAGTTTCTAAAAATAGAAAGTTTCCATAAATAGTTTAGCTGCTTAAAATAAATAAGTTTCTAAAAATAGAAAGTTTTCATAAATAGAAATAAGCTGGATTATTAAGATAAAAGGATAAGCTTAATTAATGCATGTAAATTAAATAAACTATATATTATAAGATTTAATTAAATATAAACTTGATTTAATTAAATTAAGTGTATAAAATACTTAGGTTAAAACATGTAGTAACAATTATATTAATATAACCTAAGTCATGATAATTAATTAATTACATGTCATGTTTTAACAATTAATTAATTACTATAATCTCAAATAAATAATAAAATACTTAGGTTAAAATCATGTATTATTAATTGATTATTTATAACCTAAGTCATGTTTTATTAATTAATTATAATCCATGTTTTAAATAATTAATTAATAACTATCGTCAAATTAAAGGGGTAAAAATACTTAGGTTAAATACATGTGTTATTTATTAAAAATAACTATAACTAAAGTCCATGATTTAAATTAATCTAATTATTAGTCATGCTTAATTTAATTTAATTAATCTTGTAAAAATGTACTTGTAACAATCTATAACTTGTAAAAATATAAGACTTGCAAAATAGATAAATCAAGCATCTTTTATTTTTCTTAAACTGTCAGCCAAACACACCCTTAAGTCTGTTTTAAATCAAAAACCAAACACCCCTTTAATCTGCCAGTTACCCCTGGCAGTTATGCTACTGTCACCGGCAGTAGCCGGTTTCCCCTGCCTACAATAATTTCCCACCGAGAGCATAAGCTCTCGGTTCCCACTGCCAGAACAAACACACCACTGGCTGCAGCCAGTGGTTTCCCCTACTTGGTTTCCGTTTCCACTGTCAGAACAAACCAAGCCAAAACCCAATAAGGGTTGCGGCTGGTGGACGGTTTTTACCACCGAGACCATAGATGGTCTCGGTTTGTGGCCGTTCGAGCACATCAACATCAAACGACACCCCCTCCCTTATTTCTTTAACTCGTTATTAACATGTTTTTGATCATATACCCTGGATTCGTGATTTATTACACAAAGAAAGAAAATAAAAACGAGATTAGGGTTTTCTTACCTGCGTATAGGGTTTAGAAATCAAACACAAATTACATCTTGTTCTTGATCAAGCCATGATTATTTCCCCCTGGTTTCTTGATTTTGGTCGACGTCAAAAGGAACAAAGAAAAGAAGTGACAGCTGTTTTTTTTTAATTTTAGGGTTTTAAGGAATTTTGTTGTCTTGTCATAAAAAAAATGTACTCCCTCCGTCTGCTTGTTTTTAAGCCGAACCAAACACACTTGGGCCTTGAGCCCAAGTCCTAATTCTTTTCTTCTTTGTCTAAACGGCCCTTATACCTTTTTCCATAATTCGCGTATTATTAAACGATATGCGCAGTCGTTTTTTAAACCGTTGTGAATTTTCCCATGGTTATATTTATACGTTTAAACGTAACTATTGTTGGGTCAAAAAGTTGATGTGGCAGAAACTCAAAAACGAAGAAAACATGAAGAAATTGTCCAAGCGTTGACAAGAGTTAATCAAGCGTTGACAAGAGTTAATTAGGTGTTGATGGCTCAAGCATTGTCGTGTGCAATCCAAGCATTGTCACATGCAATTCAAGCATTGACAAAACGTAGACAAAGAAGCTTATGGAAGCTTCTATTTAGATAAACATGCAAAAGATATTCTTCATAAGTTTATTTAAATAGAAGATTTACTTGTTTATTCATCATTATCTCTTGTAAACCCTAATCCTTATACTATAAAAGGAACCAAGGGTCATAGGTTTTATTCAATCAATTCATTCACAATGTAAACCTAAAGTGTGTATCGACTAGACGTGGGATTCAGTGTATACACGTCTAGTGATTGTTGATTATCAATATAATTAGCAATCCAATTGTTTTTAATTCATGTTTCGTGCCTAAACACCTTGTTAATGGTTGTTGTTCTAATTCCGCTTTGATTATGTTAATCATATGAACAATGATCATTCCTAGTTGCTTAAAAGATCCGGAAACCAAGGTTTCCACAATTGGTATCAGAGTCTCGTGGGTCATGATGCTAGGACCAACAAGGTGTTCGTATATCGAGAAGAAAAGAAAAATCCGTCTAGGGTTTTTCTGGACGTTTTTGTGTGCGCAGCAGTATTCAGAAGGTCATAACTTTTGATTGAACCGTTGGATCGTCACGAAATTTTATATGTGTGTTCTACATACATAGATCTAAACATCCACCGGAGGGATTGTCGAGTTTTATCCCCAGGCAAAAGTTATTAAGCGTCAAAGTCAGCAGCAGGGTATATGCAGTTTTCTGTGGACAGCCATGTTCAGAACACGATCTCTCCTTCGTTAACCGTTGGATCTTCGTGATTTTTGAACTGTAGATTCTTGGCACTTGTGTCTAGAATCTCACCGAAGGGATTTTTTATCTGAGCTCTAATGAAAAAGTTATTCAAGGTCGAAGTTGGCTGCCGACAAGGATTTACAAGTTTCGAGCTCACATAGAATCATGAAACTAGGGTTTCCACAAACCCTAGATTGATTCTTATACAGAAAATAAGAAACTTTGTGATGGATTGGAGATGTTAAAGTGTTTAGGGTTTCATCCAAAACCCTAGATCGAAGATTGAAGATGTGATTTTCGTTTTAGGATATGTTTAAACCCTAGATCTGTCTTCTTAAAACACAGCAGAAGAAATTAATGGACTATAGTACTTTGTTTGCTGCTGTGTGATTGGAAGAACGTGACTGAGTCATGATACGTACATCACATGAATACTTGTCTGTACAAAAGAGAAGAGAAAGTACAGCAGTGACAAGGACGAGCAGAAAGAACGTTATTCATGTGGGTCAAGGACGAGCAGAAAGAACGTTATTCATGTGGGTCCCAGACAGAAAAACAAGCTCAGGTAGGGTTTCCGTTTCATCAGTCATGATTATGATCAGACGTGTGTTTTTTTTGTTCAAAGAAACTCACGTGATATCTCCCAATTCAAAGGTACGTTTTATTTGGGGACAATATATGAGATGATATATGAATAGATATGCATGCGTGATTTAAGGGTAGAATATGGAAAGCTGATAAATGTGCATGATACTCGGATGAGGATGCTTGATAATTGTGAAGCAGATAGGTCCACGAAGAATAAAGGGAACAAATTCCTAGTTTATAGGAATTCTGTTTACATTCCTTTATTAAGTATGCTTTAAATATGGACATCTGATATAGAAGACGTATGGGATTACAGGTGGTCACATATTTTCATATTTAAGGATATATGATATTAATATGGCTACTGATTGTGTGAGATACATACGTGGGTAAAACAGTAACATATATATATGGAATAGACGTTGGTACAGTGGAGATGCTATTAGAAAAGTCACACTATCAAGAGAGGCTTCAGTTCACACGATTCTAGCTTTTCTATTGGTGCAAATTTTGTTTGTTCACATGGTTATGGTGGACGTGAGGTCACACGATCACAGCCCAACTTCTATTGGTGATTGTTATTTGTGGGGGACATACGTGATATCAAGAAAAAGAAAAGAGAAGCTAGCATCTTATATTAAAAAGAAAAGTATACAAGGCAGCAGTGGTATTATTGATACATTATTGTATTCAAAAGATACATTATTGTATTCAAAAGATAATACAACAGTGGCGTTGAAACTTATTAATGCAACGCTGACAGAAGAAGACACTGACGTTTGTAATTGAGACGCTGACAGAAAGAGTTTTGACGCTGACAGAATAAGTCAACGCTGATAGAGTTGACAGTGTCTCCGATATATGAACTTCAACGCTGATAGGTATTGTCCGATATTGGACAATACAACTGCCAAAGATGTTGGATAAAAGGTGATATTGGACAACACAAGGTTTGCTGCTGTTTGAGAAAATTGGACGTTTTAAGCACACAAAAAGGAGGAAAATACACACGAAGGTACATGGAATCTCCGTTTAATTTAGAATATCATGGTGATATTTATGGCTCGGATATTTTTAAACGGAATTAATGATCTTAAAACGAGTTAGCAACTATTTGTGAGAATTTGATGGATATTTTAAACTATGTAATCGGGATAGCCTTGTAAAAGAGTTATCCGTCTTGATGCTTTTACATATGGTATGAAGATGTTATTCCATTAAATTCATCATGAAGAGGTGTTAGCTTAAGGGGAAGTATTCTTATGGTAAGTTTGATGATTGAAGAAGATTTTCGCGAGTTTGTGTTCTATCATATCTTAAAGTCATGCACTTCCAGCCACTGACTTTTAAGGTAACTTATTCGTGCTTTACATGGTTGGCGATGAAGACTTGTCATAACACTTGAAGGAGTTATATTATCGTGCTCAGTGTCTCACAAAGGATGAGAATATTGAGAAGGGATCGAGGTCTACTTATACTTTGTGCCATGAGTATAAGTTCTTAGTCACATGGATAGTACAAGACATGAAACATAAGGTTGGGTTATTCTACTTCTACATTAAAAATATTATATTAATTGTTCTTCAAGATCATTACAAAGAGCTACATTTGGAGAATCTTCAAAGATTGCATACATTGTTTACTTCCTTGTTGATGTGACAAAAAGGGGAAGAAATACATGCTACACTTGAGGGGAAGCAATTTGAAGATCATGTACAACTTACAAGAGATACACATAGAGTTTTTCCACCATCAACTAGGGGAAGATTGTTGGGTCAAAAAGTTGATGTGGCAGAAACTCAAAAACGAAGAAAACATGAAGAAATTGTCCAAGCGTTGTCAAGAGTTAATCAAGCGTTGACAAGAGTTAATTAGGTGTTGATGGCTCAAGCATTGTCGTGTGCAATCCAAGCATTGTCACATGCAATTCAAGCATTGACAAAACGTAGACAAAGAAGCTTATGGAAGCTTCTATTTAGATAAACATGCAAAAGATATTCTGCATAAGTTTATTTAAATAGAAGATTTACTTGTTTATTCATCATTATCTCTTGTAAACCCTAATCCTTATACTATAAAAGGAACCAAGGGTCATAGGTTTTATTCAATCAATTCATTCACAATGTAAACCTAAAGTGTGTATCGACTAGACGTGGGATTCAGTGTATACACGTCTAGTGATTGTTGATTATCAATATAATTAGCAATCCAATTGTTTTTAATTCATGTTTCGTGCCTAAACACCTTGTTAATGGTTGTTGTTCTAATTCCGCTTTGATTATGTTAATCATATGAACAATGATCATTCCTAGTTGCTTAAAAGATCCGGAAACCAAGGTTTCCACAACTATTACGTACGTAATGACTTACCGTGTTTAATTTAATATACGAAGAATAATCGTGTTAATTATTCGTGTTTACGTGTTACATAATTATTTTATTCATGTTATTATAATTACTTGTACGTAACGACATTCATCGTATTAATAATTACGTAAGTACATAATTATCTGTTTGTGACTTCATGTTCATGAATTTATGTTCGTGATTATAATTATTATTGTTAATAATTATCGTGTACTAACACGTATTTAATACTTATCATGTAATAACACGTACGTAATTCTTGTAATTAACATTCATGATACGTGTTCATGTTATATAAGGAAGTTTTAACCATGTACGTACGATCATAAGTGTACTGTTCATGGTAAAAGCATGCGGGTTTTACAACTCTTCCACCCTAAAAAGAATAATTCGTCCCCGAATTATAGATAACGTAACTGAGAGCGTAACATACCCGACTCAAACTGCAAAGGTATGCAAGATAAAAGGAAATGAAAGTGACGTGAATCGTGACATAGCTTAAAGGGACATGGAACGTGACGTGACTGAAAGAGTCTTACTTGGTTATGTAAGGATGAGAGGATAAAATTCGGATGGCACTCGTCCGTTTCCAAGTGGCTTCACTCTCGGAACGGTTCCTCCACAAAATGTTGACACAAATGATAAATCTTGGTCCTCCTGACCTTGACTTGAAAACACGAAGAGTTCATGGTTATCAACGTAAGATGGATCCCCTGAATTTGATCTAGGGAAAAGAATTAACGTGCAAGGGTAACTGATACGTTATGGTGCAAAATAATCTAACTTAACTGATAATTAGCAACGATGCGCGAGACATATTGAAACGTAGTACGTGAAAAATTTTGAACGTGATACGTGAAAATTTCTGAACGTGATACGTGGAGATATGGTGAGGGTAGTATGAGCAAACATATCATGATCCATGATACGTGTAACATATCGTGAACATGGAATATAACTGCGGTTACGCCAAACGCTACAAGATGAGATGTGGAATGTGACGTGAAACTTCTGTCTGAGCATAGAGAGTTATACTAGACTTGAGTCTAGTCTATCAAGTTCTGGCAAAACTTCCCAGAACGAAAATGAACGCAAAATCGTAAGCCAGGATACGATCATGAACGTGAATAGTGCATGAACGTGAGCGTGAAAGAAAATCGTGAAATTAGAACCACGACGTGGACCTAAATAATGAGCACAATTGTGAACCCTTGTCTGACCTGATAGCTGACGGATTACCAAGTGATCGGGTGAGCCTTGGCTGGAACGTGTCCGATAAATTTGTTGGTTCTGAAATCCGTGCGGATGTAAGGATTTTGCAGACTTGATCAAACTGTTGGCAATAACCCAGATAGCATCTTGCTTCTTCTGAGTTTGCGTTAATCTGGTAACCAAAATCCATGGAGATCTTGTCCCATTTCTGTTCACCATTTCTGATGATGGAAAGACATCCTAGTCTGTTGGTGTTCTATCTTAGCCTGTTGGTATGCCAGGTACTTAGATATGAACATAACTGTATCTTGCTTCGTAGAAACTTGATACATAGAAGTTTGTGAAACTCTGAGTCTCCAAAATTAGACTTTTCTTAGCATATGATTTTCTTGGAACACCTAACGTAGTGTAGGGTTCTTACCTTTATGCATAAGCTGAGTCATGGTAAGATTAATCCTTGAGAATCCATGTGATTCAGCGTGTCACTGTAATCAGCCATAATTTATATTAGAAAATTTCAAGGTGAAATTTCTCTTGTCGTAAAATTTGCATCATAGCGCAAATATGGTCTTCGTGCTCTTTTCTAGACCTAGAGAAAAAATCAGGTTGTTCTTGATGAAAATACTGATGAATTTGTTTACTAGTTCATGGCAACTCAATTTATTAAGTCTATAATGCTGCTGGGCATTTATGAGACTAATACAAAATCATGAATCTAGCATGACCGAGTCGTGTACGAATAGCAGTCATGGACATGTCCTGCTATTTCACTCGTCAATGTTGGCATCATGATCATGAATCCGATCTTGGAAAGTGTTGAACACCCTAAATGAATCCGATCTTGTCAATACTTGGAGGAGAATAACGGTTATGAATGGTGATTTGTTTAAATCGACGGTAGTCGACATATAATCTCATGTTACCGTCCTTCTCCTTGAAGGTTCTTCTGGAATATATGGGAAGATTTTGGAATAATCCGCTGGTTATGCGGAACAGGACTTAAGTGATCGGGTCTTAACTGACAGCTAGAATATTTAGCAATCATAGCTACCAACACACGTGCTTGTAAATCATAAATAATTTGTACAAATTTTCCTGATGGAAAATCATGCTGAATATATTCAGGAGCCTAAACATTACTATACAAAATCATGAATCGTAGCAGGGTGTGCTGTACGTAGTCCATAATTAGGATTAAATTCAACTCGTGTCTGTTCGAGGTAATGCGTTAGCAGCTTGGATCTCATCATTAGGCTGAAGGAAAACCTTCGTATACATGGGGAATACGAATGGCGTCCTTTATGGTCATAAATATATGAAATATGGGTGCAAGAAATGAAAATGTCATCGAGAAAACGTGACAGATCTAACTGATACGCCGGTGATGGTACTGAAATTCTTGTGGCCTGATTAACACATGGCACCACAAAATTGATATACCCTTGGAGGGTACCCTAAATTTCTTAGGGATGTTCCACAATTGGATGTGAGTCATGTGTCTTCACTTGTGTCTTGGAAATATAAGCATGACATGTGTCTGGACTGGTGTCTTAACATGTGTCTTCAAAAAGTATACGTGAGGCATGTGTCTTGACTTATGTCTTGACATGTGTCTCGAGATGTGAAACGAATAGAACTACAAATATTTGGTTATTCTACCAGAATTGGCGTATTGGTTGGACTACTGATCCTTTGTATTTCTAGTCACGTCCGTGGCTAAAACTTCGGTTGTGATTGCTTGGATAGTTACTATCATAATAGTGGTTACTATCGTCCTGTCTGTCAGTTCCATGACGGTCATTCTCATGACTGTGATTCATGTAAATATTCAGCTGAGTGACCGGCTAATACCGGTTCTCACTCGTATGACTGAAACGACAACTGAATGACGTGTGACATGTAACTAAGAATTAGAGACAATGATTGATGGAAATCGTCTGGTGGTGAAGCATCTTCTCGTCCGATCGATTTGATCTAACGCCTTTGTCTTCGTTATGTAAGATCTCCAGGTTGTGAACAGCATCAGCATCTCGTAGCGTCTCTAAAATCCGTAGCATCAACCCTTAGTAACATCTCCAAGCTATGAGCGGCATCAGCAAATTGTAGAGTATCAGCAAGTAGAATACGCACATGGGATACGGTACATGGAGTACACATGGAATGCACATGAAATGATCGATATGGGGTCGATCATCTGACATGATTTTATTTTTTAAAGGAAAACGATTGGTTAAACGGTTAGAAAGACCATCATGATAACCTGGCAATGCCAGTATATACCTCATTCTGATTGCGTAGAGAAACGCTAACGCGTGGTTAAATGAATTTCAACGATGATTTTCCTGAAAGCCTGATTAATGAAAACCAACCATGACTATCATGCAAGTAGGATTTACATGAATCCCAATAGTGTCTTGCATGAAAGCATAAAAAACAAAAGAGACGTAAGAGATAATCACGTGGAGACGAAATCATCAAGAAGAAACATGAAACAACCTAACATGAAGGAGTGTATAACATAATCAGCATGAAACTGAAGTTAACCATAACAGTATGAAAACATACTTGACATAACAACATAGTAACTTATAAGGGGACATGAAAAAAAATTATGCCAATAAATCATGAGAAAAATTTTATGCATGAAAAACAGTGCATGAATGCATGATGTAGTTTATAAAAACTTTTATATGCGCGAGAGGACACCTATGGGTCGGTCCCAAAACAAAAGACATGGCGAGGGGACGCCTATGGGTCGGTCCCAAAGTTAAAAGTTTCGGTAAAAGCACATGCGACTAAATAGGACCGGTCCTGTACCAACCGTAACTTAGTCATAAGCCTATAACAATGATACATGAAACATAAATAGGTAAAAATCATCCGTCAAAACTTATCAGAAAAATTTTATGTGACTAATTATGAACTACTGGGGTTCAGTCCACATAGCCACATTTCACGAGGAACATCATGCATGAAACAATGACACGTAACTAAATATGAATGACGGTTCTTCATCCATATTAGTAAAACAATATCGATGAAAATATCAAGGTTAAAACGTCACGGTGCTGAGAACATCATGGTTAAAACAACAATATGCTGAAAACATCAATACGTGGGATGACAAGGTTGGCTTAGGAAGCTCCTCGTGACTACCCACTAGTCACAGGTCAAGTTTTAGAGCCTACAGGTCGAAGCCTTGGCTCTGATACCATAATTGTAACACTCCACTTTGATAAGTGGACCGTTACACCGAATTATGGCGTGTCATCAAAGCATGCAAGGTAATATGTAGTAAAACATACATGACCATAGGGAAAACCGTAATCCAACATCGGTTCCAAAACATAAGCCCAAAACAGAAATAAAGTAAATGAAATGAACAAAGACTACACAAGCATAAATATATGAAGGCAAAAGGAAAAGAAGTCTATGGTAGCTTCCATCCTATGCACGTCCTCCAAATGCTCGAGTCTGTCCTTGGGTACCTGCCGTTTTGGGAACATGAAAGGAAAACGGCTAAGCAAAACGCTCAGTGCACGGATATACAAACATACCATGAATGACTGAAACATAATAAAGAATTAATAGCAGCGGAAATGTATAAGTCCTGAAAAACCTGGTATAACTTAGTAAAACTGGTTTTATAGTTTGAAAAGCCTTATGTTTATCTTATAAAAACTGTTTAACATGTTTACCATTAGCCAATATAGGTCAAGAAATATCAACGTGCATGAATACTTGGAGGGGTGACCTCGTCATGCAATTAGAGGGGCTGCCTCTAATTAATATAATTGTTTGGGTAGGAGGGATCAGCTCCTTGTGAAGGATGCAAGGCACACACCACATTCACCTGAATAATCTGCTGAAACATGTAAACTAGGATGCACCCATACGCCCCACATGATAAATATAATATGGCCAAAAGCTGAAGGGACGCCACGAGCTATCACTCCGTCGTGGTGGAGTCATAACACTGGTCCCTCCGGTGTTATGGTTATGGTACCTCCATAACTAGGTGAAACTGGTCATGCATTCATATGGCTTTAGGTATCTGATTAAACATAAGCAATTCAAAAACATATAAAACATATACTGGGAAAACAGTTGGCTGCATACAGGGAATCCTAATAAAGAAAAATGTCCATACTGAAAGGACGGAGAATCCGTACCTTGTGGCCAGTGAAAGACGAAGACGAACGGAAGAGAGTCCTACTTCGGTATCACTAATGCTACATAAATATAATACGTTTATAAGTATTTTTATTACTGTATACGTAATTGGTTTAATATCATGTGTTAGCTTGTTTTATATGTTCATGTCCTGTTTTACTGATTTTAACGTTATGTTGTGTTTATCGTGTATTCTGTCTATTCTGATTAAGTATTACTTGTATTTCTTGTATTATTATACTTGTTGTGTAATAAAAAGTAACTTTCTAAAAATAACAAGTTTCCAAAAATAGAAAGTTTCCAAAAATAGAAAGTTTCCAAAAATAGATTAGCTGCCTAAAATAAATAAGTTTCTAAAAACAGAAAGTTTCCATAAATAGAAATAAGCTGGATTATTAAGCTAAAAAGGATAAGCTTAAGTTTTACTGATTAATATTCTAAGTCATGTGATTAAATAGTATAGTTTATTAATTAATACATGTAAATTAAATAAACTATATATTATTAGATTTAATTAAATATAATAATGATTTAATTTAATTAAGTGTATAAAATACTTAGGTTAAAACATGTAGTAATAATTATACTAATATAACCTAAGTCATGATAATTAATTAATTATATGTCATGTTTTAACAATTAATTAATCACTATGATCTCAAATAAATACTAAAATACTTAGGTTAAAATCATGTATTATTAATTGATTATTTATAACCTAAGTCATGTTTTATTAATTAATTATAATCATGTTTTAAATAATTAATTAATAACTATCGTCAAATTAAAGGGGTAAAAATACTTAGGTTAAATACATGTGTTATTTATTAAAAATAACTATAACCTAAGTCCATGATTTAAATTAAATTAATTATTAGTCATGCTTAATTTAATTTAATTAATCTTGTAAAAATGTACTTGTAACAATCTATAACTTGTAAAAATATAAGACTTGCAAAATAGATAAATCAAGCATATTTTATTTTTCTTAAACTGTCAGCCAAACACACCCTTAAGTCTGTTTTAAATCAAAAACCAAACACCCCTTTAATCTGCCAGTTACCCTTGGCAGTTATGCTACTGCCACCGGTAGTAGTCGGTTTCCCCTGCCTGCAATAATTTCCTACCGAGAGCATAAGCTCTCGGTTCCCACTGCCAGAACAAACACACCACTGGCCGCAGCCAGTGGTTTCCCCTGCTTGGATGCCGTTTCCACTGTCAGAACAAACTAAGCCAAAACCCAATAAGGGTTGTGGCTGGTAGACAGTTTTTACCACCGAGACCATAGATGGTCTCAGTTTGTGGCCGTTCGAGCACAGCAACATCAAACGACACCCCCCCCCCTTATTTCTTTAACTCGTTATTAACATGTTTTTGATTATATACCCTGGATTCGTGATTTATTACACAAAGAAAGAAAATAAAAACGAGATTAGGGTTTTCTTACCTGCGTATAGGGTTTAGAAATCAAACACGAATTACATCTTGTTCTTGATCAAGCCATGATTATTTCCCCCTGGTTTCTTGATGTTGGTCGATGTCAAAAGGAACAAAGAAAAGAAGTGACGGCGGTTTTTTTTTAAATTTTAGAGTTTTAAGGAATTTTGTTGTCTTGTCATAAAAAAATGTACTCCCTCCGTCTGTTTGTTTTTAAGCCGAACCAAACACACTTGGGCCTTGAGCCCAAGTCCTACTTCTTTTCTTCTTTGTCTAAACGGCCCTTATACCTTTTCCATAATTCGCGTATTATTAAACGATATGCGCAGTCGTGTTTTAAATTGTCGTGAATTTTCCCATGGTTATATTTATACGTTTAAACGTAACTATTACGTATGTAATTACTTACCGTGTTTGATTTAATATACGAAGAATAATCGTGTTAATTATTCATGTTTACGTGTTACGTAATTATTAATTATTCATGTTATTATAATTACTTGTACGTAACGACATTCATCGTATTAATAATTACGAAGTACATAATTATCGGTTCGTGACTTCATGTTCATGATTTTATGTTCGTGATTATTATTATTATTGTTAATAATTATCGTTTACTACCACGTATTTAATACTTATCGTGTGATAACACGTACGTAATTCTTGTAATTAATATTCATGATACGTGTTCATGTTATATAAGGAAAGTTTTAACCCTGTACGTACGATCATAAGTCAACCGTTCATGGTAAAAGCATGCGGGTTTTACAGGCATAAGCAAGGAAGATTCGTATGGCTTCCATATGTGCAACTAGAGCAAAGGTTTGATCAAAATCAACACCAGGCTCCTGATTGAATCCTTGGGCCACCAGCCTAGCTTTGTTTTTGGTCACCATATTGGTTTTATCTCTTTTGAGCTTTTAAACCCATTTGGTGCCAGTGGTTGATTTACCATATGGAAGAGGAACCAATTTTAAGACTTTGTTTCTTTCAAATTAATTGAGTTCCTCTTGCATGGCATCCACCCATCCAGGGTGTGTGAGTGCTTCAGAAACCTTTGTAGGTTCAATTTCTAAGAGAAAGTTTGCATAGAGGCATTCTCTAGAGGAAGCAGCACTTAATTTCCTAGCCATAGATCTAGTGACTCTACCTCTACCAGGATTGCCTATTATGTTCACCAGCTGTATGTGACTATTTTTAGTCCAAGATTTTTGTGGAGCTGGAAAATAGGCACAGGTATCATGATTAGAGCTATAACTTGGAAGTCTATGACATGGACTTGGACTTGGATTATCTCTACTGTTTACTGAAGGATATTCAATTGACAAAGGTTCAATCAATGGAGGGATTCCTTCTTGGTCAGAAGCAACACATCCAAGACCTAATTCCCTAGAGATGGTAGGAGAGCTTTGACCAAGGGGCTCAGATTGTTCATCAGCAGCTTCATATGATTGATCATTTTGATCATGTGTGTCAGCATGCTGATTGTTTTAAGACTGGCCATTTTGGTCATTTGTGTTGCCTTGCTGATCATTTTGATCATTTTGAGACTGGTCAATATTGATTGACCGCCATCAGTATGTGATACTGAAGGATTTCCTTTTGTAGGACTTGTCATATCTTCAAATGGATCAATATGAGGGACTGAGTTGCTTGTTTAATATCTTTGAGAAGGCTCATAATATTGAAATTCATCAGATGGATAATTGTGAGATTCATGAATATGAAGTTCATCATTTGATGGATTTGTAAATTTGAGCGCTTTAGAACTTTCATTGAATGTGATGTGATAGGTTTCTTCAATACATTGTCTTCTTGTGTTGAAGACTCTGTATGCTTTAGATACTAGAGAGTATCCAAGGAAGTAACCATCATCAGATTTTTCATCAAACTTTCCAAGGTGATCCTTGTGATTGTGAATGAATACTGGACACCCAAACACGTGTAAGAATGAGATGTTTGGAATTCTCCCCCTGAAGACTTCATAGGGAGTCTTCATGTGTCTCTTCACAATGATGGATCTATTTTGAGTGTAGCAAGCACTGGCTACAACATCAGTCCATTCTTAGAGAGAGCAGATCCAACAAGCATTGTCCTTGCTACTTCAATCAAAGTTTTGTTCCTTCTTTTAGCCACACCATTTTGTTCAGGTGTGTAAGGAGATGAGAAATTTTGGAAAATTCCTTTGTCATCACAGAATTTGATCAGTGTGTGATTTCTGAATTCAGTGCCATTGTCAGTTCTGAGTTGTTTGACATGAGTGTCATATTGATTTTCAACTCTTTTGATGAAGGACATAATGGCATATGGTGCATGGATTTTCTTTGTCAGAAAATATACCCAGGTGTACCTAGAGTACTCATCAACAATGACAAGTGTATATTTTTCATGACAAATGGCCCTAGGTGATACTGGGCCAAATAAGTCCATGTGAAGCAAATGAAGACTTTCTTTGATTGAGAAAGTTTGCTTTGTTTTGAAACTGGCCCTATGGTGCTTCCCTTTTTCACATGTTGAGCATGGTTTGTCCTTGGAATAGACAAGTGAAGGAAGACCAATAACAAGATTTTGTTTTGCAAGCAGAGTTATTGTTTGGAAATTGAGATGTGAGAGCCTCTTATGCCAAAGCCAGTTGGTAATATTGGAAGCTTTAGCAAAGAAGCATGTCTCCTGAGTAGAGTTCATGTTCATGACATAAACATCTTTGACTCTGGGAGCAATCATCACAATTTCATGATTAGAGTTGAAGATTGTACCTTTTTTGTCATCAAACAGCACAAGATATTTTGCATCACAAAGTTGACTTATGCTGATGAGGTTGTGCTTCAATCCATTGACATATGCTACCCTTGAGTAAAGTATACCATTGCATTTTACTGAACCAAATCCTTCAGTAGTAGCTGATGACTTAACACCAAAAACAACTTTAGGACCTTGTTCCTCCTTATACTTGTTGATAGTCGTAGAAATACGTCTTTTAGGAAAAAGAGCGTATAATGGGCAAGTATTAAGTTGCACGTTTTAGGAAAAACGCGAAACCGAACAAATGCGGGTTCGTTCTCGAGGAGGTGTGTGGATTAATATGCCAAAATATATAATCAAAGGTTTAGGGTAGTGTCGTTTTTGGATAAGAAAAGAAAGAAAACTAGAGACGATTTACACTAAAAACGGTCGGAAACGCGTATACGTACGAACGTAAAAACGCGACCTAACGAAAAATTTCGACTTAAAAATAATTAAAAATCACTAATAAATCCAGAAAAACCTAACTAAGCAAAATATGAAAACCAAAAAAATTAAAAACTTTTAAATTAATTTATATTAATTTTTAAATTTAATTAAAAAAAGCTAAAAATAAAACTAGCTAAGAAAAGGACAAAATTTAAACTTTATTATTTGAAAACCTAGTTTATACTATTTAAAAACTAAAAATATTTTTTTGAAAAATTTTCTAAACTTTTTTCTATTTTTAGAAGCCTAAAAACGATTTTAAAAAGAAAAATGTATAATAAATAAAACAAACATGAGAAAAATATGAAAGTTGTTGGGAAAAATCCTAAACGTTGCCAAGTACAAGAGAAAAATAAGAAAGCTGAAAAGAAAAGAGCCAATAAGCTGGAATTTGGCTTATTAGCTACGGCTTATATTTTTTAAAGGAACTGAAATTGTGTTTAAGTACTGGGCCTTGAACTGGTCTTACAAGAAAAACCATATGGCACACCGGTACAACTCTGGGCCCTCCTTCGAGAGGTCAGGGGTTCGAGCCGGGCCGTATTGAGTTTTTGCCAATTGAATTTTCTCTTTTTTTTCTTTTTGGATTACTTTGATGCACAGAATGTTGTCACAAGGCAAAATTCAGAAACACAAACACCAATTCACACACAATTCAAGTCACAGATAATCAAAATATGGTTCAGATTGATGCAAATCAACACAGTCCCAATGTTTTTATCCTCTTACTTGCTTCTTTGTTGCTTAGGGGGATTTGGAGCCCGGGATTGGGAGTATAGTTCTGCTGGGCGCAAACGGCACCCCACAAGCCAATGAGCTTGTGGGAGTCAAAACACAACACACAGAACACAAACACAATACACAGATCACTAAAATCCAGCAAGTACCGAAAAAAAATATGGCGCTGCGAGTTCGAAGCTGTGAGCCTAGTGTACCTTATTAATCTACCAAAATACTAACACAACACGATTCACTTAAGTGTTTAAACAACAACAAACAGCAGGTCCCCTTTTGTTTTTGGTTCGCTTGCTTATGTTTGCTATTTGGACAGTGGGCACACGAATCGACTTAAATCACAAGCACACAACCAAATATCTAAATTACACATAACTCGCCACAGATTTTTAGCTTAAGCTCGCAGGCACCCTATATTCTTATACTCCCCTTTTTCTTTTCTTTTTTTTTGGTTTTCTAAGTATGCATAGGTATAGACAAACAAACCCGAGCCACAAATCAAATCGAACACACGTTCAAAAATTATCAAGGATGTCACAGAAATCGAAGGAAAAACTAGTTGATCTAGTATGCTAATAGTTGACTTCCCAAGACTCCCAAAAGCTTCAATAAGCCACTAGCTTATCCTTGATTTGCTTGCAACCCGAGATTATACCTTAAACTACCCCTAGACCTAACTCTTTACAATAGTTCAACACTTTCGTCACAAAATCAAGTCAAAGCACCCTACTGTGCTAATCAGACAGAAAACCTAAAGCACAAAATCTTTTGATTTCTTTTTTAAGACAAAAGCTAACAATGATACCAACTACGCTAACTTCACAAGTATGGCACAACAAGCCTACAACCTAAACCCGATATAGAGTCTATGTTCAAGCTTATCTCAAACTACACTTAAACTTCCTTAACGACATATTTTCAAACAAAAATGCAAAATAAAATTCTATGACTAACACGACTGATGTTTATGCAAGATTCAATATCCCTAAGCCTAGTCAAAAGGTGCAGAATTCAGCTTGGTCGAGAAGTGGTATTAACCATCCTAACCAAGCTTTCCCAAACACCTCTTCACCGTCTTAAACATGAAATTTGCAAAGTCTTATGTTTAATAAAGCTACAATCCTCAAAAAGAATCATTGAGACAAACTTAACGTCACTCAAAAAGCAGATTAGACGAATAAAAATGCTAACTTGAAAACTTAATCACATCCAAACTTGAATCAAATACTTTAAACAGAAAATGAAAAAGGGAAAGTTAAGCAAACCTCAAGAACATAACATCCATGCTCTTGGATTGAGCTTATGTGCACGCATGTGCACAAGCATTCCAGTTTCACTGCTAAGATGAGCAAACGTAAATAATAACAACCAATAACAATCTGTTTCTTTCCTGTACTTTTCTTTCAAAAACTTTAAACCTTAAACTCTTTGAATAATTTTAAAACTCAAACCTTGAAATCCTTTTAGATGAAACTGAAAAAGTAAATTTGACATAAAATTAAATTGCATAAAAATTAAAGACAAGTAAAAAAAACATGGAACTCAATTTTTCATTCATAAAATTCGTATTCTTACAAACTATGAAACTGAAAATTTGGAACAAAGGGCACAAGCACAAGTTGCTGGCTCCTTTTATAGGCATAATGGGATGATTCTAGAATACATAAAACGTATGTAAACCCTAGCATTTAATCTACCAAAAATACCCCTGAGATTTTGAATTCGCATGTGGCATCATGTGAGTCTGAGTGATGCTGAGCTGTTAGAATAAGATCATAGCCATCCATTTAGTTGTGTGCTCCAAGGAATCAAGGCTAGCTGTTTATTTGGTCAAGATGTCACATTCTTTGTAGCAGGGGATGTTGGGTTTGGGGAATTGGTGATGGGAAGTCACTTTCTCTTCACGTGGGTGTGTTGAGGGAATGACTAATCATCCATCTGGAAGTAATTAGTCAAAACCCCTCTGATTTGATTAGGCATCAAGAATTAGGGTTTATAGGTTTAGAACTGGGAACAGGATGTTGAGATTTGTTTTTGGGGGTAATGAGATTGTTACTCGCCCCCTTTGGGATTAAATAAATTAGTTTAAAACAACTTATTAATTTAATCATGCTTAGTGGGCAGTAGTGACGTGTAGGGGTAGTATTGGTGGGTTGGGTTTGGCTGCTTGGCAAAATATACCCTCCATCTTCTAAATTATCTTCAATCAAAGTCTTAGCAACTTCTTTCCTTTTTCCTTTGTATTCTTCTATAAGATAATTACGCTTTCAGTCCCTTTTGTTTATCAATCAAGGAGTAAGGACTACAAATGCAATTGTTTTGATCTTCAAGGGCTTGAGATGACAAAACATGAATCTTCAAAGACCATAGTTGTTTAATCTTGATTCTTCAAGGGTAAAAAGTGACAACTTGCAAATCTTGAGGGACCAATCTTGCAATTTCTTCAAACTTCAAGGGCAATTTTGTAAATCCCATACTTGGGCCCGGTTCTTTGTGCGACTTCGTTTCCCGTGTTCGTTTTTGCTTGATTCTTGTAATCTTTTGGTGAATTCACGATATCCGTACCTAAAATACACAATGAACAAACACAGGCATATATTTGGGTATTTTGATGATATTTTAAGCGTTTTAAGCCCGATTTGGACGATGAGACTATGTATAATTACAGTCTCATCACTCCCCCATACTAAACCAATGTCGTGCCCTCACGCAATGCTAGAATTAAGTATCATAGCACTTCCAAAACTCATTTTATGATGACTTTTATTGAAGACATAAACTTAAATAAACAACTACTCGTGTTTTAGACATAATGTATTGTTTTCATCACGATTAAGTGACTTTTAGGATCATAGAACAAGAACACGTGAATGCTTCGTTAGAAATAATTTCGTCGTCCTCGATTTTCACTCGATTCCATGCTAAGCGTGTAACGAGATCATTGTTATTATAAGTTAGCAACACGATCATATCTCATGAGTGTTAATTACGAACCTAAACTCCCTTATTCCTACTTGGTATCTCTTATATTTTATTTTGTCTTAATGATCACGAGGATACATCATTGACTTATGCGTGAATAGAGATTAAGTCTAAAAATAGAGTCTTAACGGTGTAACCAAAATCATTAAATTAATAATTCACCCTAATAGACAACGATGTCAAAAAATTAAGTCAACAAAAAGGATCGATAAACACGGTTTTATAACGGTTTTGAACATGAGACTTATTACCATGACTTTTATTATCCGCCATCATCGGTGGTTTTATTATCATGGTTTACCTCCATCTTTTATTCAACTTCGCCATGAAGCTTTTATTATGACTTCGGTCTTGCCTTGCCTTTTATTATCCGCCTCATCGGTGGTTTTATTAGCCAAAGACGTATATCCTCACGCAAAGGCGAATTTTGGATCTTTAAAGCTTCGAAGATTAAGGCTTGATTCACTTTCAATTTTGCATAGATTTTTCGGCCTTGTGAGCTTCAAATTTTTGCTTAATTTAGGTGAGCACTTGAAATCTTATTATTGGGTGAAGCTTTCGATTATTGGGGTGCCAATACTTCAAAACCGTGACGCTGGCGATACCTTAATGTTTTCCCAATTTAATTACATGGTAGCTACTAAAACAAATTAGAAACCAACAATAGTGACTAAACCGCTAAATCAATATTTATTAACAATTTATTTATCAAAAGCGTGGGGAGAATAAGCTAATAATTACTACACATAAGATCGTGATGATTACGAGACTTATAAATAACTCTATCATTTCTCTTCCTCATTTAAGAGACTTAGCCTAAAAAGTTAAGGAATCGAAGCTAAGTGCTCAACACGCACGGTCGAGTCAAAAATTACTCTCATTCTCACCATCGGAAAACCTACATTCGTGTCTTAAACACTTACGAAAAACTAGAAAAATTTTAAAATTTGGCCATTTTTAGCCTTATTTGCAACAAAACGATAAGCAAAAAGATAAACTTTGGAAAGCGTGAAGGTTTGGCAAGGCAAGTATCTATTCACCCCCCCATACTAAAGTTAAACATTGTCCTCAATGTTTCGAGTCTAAGGGTTGAAAACCCCCATACTAGAGACGTAGTCGAATGCTTAATCTCGAGCATGGAAAGGGTAAAACGAATAACCTAAAAGTCGTTTATGAATTATGCTAATAAGATAAACGTTAGAACAAAAAAGGATATCATCGGATATCGGAATCTCCAAAGGCAATGATCGAAGCTCGAGTGATCCATAAAACGAACACGAGAGGCTTCAATGATGACGATGAACCTAATGAATCACAATCACAAACAACCACGAAACAAAGGTTGGAAGAGCACAAGTCCCCTTGTTACGTTTAACTAAGAAAGCAATAATATGTACATGGATAAGCATGAGAATCCCCCACGAGGCACCTTGTTTTTGATAACCGAGTCAAAAGCTCGACTCGAATCCCCATAAATGTGCATTTAGGGATTATCTTGGTTCGGTCATTTTTGGTGGGACTTACATGTAATCAAGGCCCAAAAGCAACCGAGTATAAAGGCAAAACCTCTATACCGGGATCAAAGATCGTGTCTTCGTTTTCGGATGATAAACGAAACAACACGACTTCAAGTAACAACGTCCCAAAGGGACACAAGAAAATAGCATAAGAAGAGAAGGGTGGGACATTGGTTGGGCATAAAAATCGAGTTACTCGAGGTAAACTCTCACCGTAAGTGTAGAAAGGATTTCTAGTGACTACTTCGGTAAAAGACCGAGATTTTATCTTAAAAGTGATACCGGGGTCAAAAATCTCGTCCTCGGTGGAGAAGTGTGAGGGAACAAATGGGGCTTCCCCCATACTCGATCCACACAAAACGTCGTCAAAAGAAGTAGACGCGTTTGTAGCAAGCTCAATTAAGCGAGGTGATGACGGAGTTAATTTTGGAAAAATTTTCAAATCACTAGTAAAATCATTCCTTTTTTCATTTTTAAACTCATTGTTACGAAAAACCAAGTTGATTAAATTGAAAATATTTGGTGTTTCTAAAATAATTCAAGGCACACTTAAAATTTCCACATTTATCTTGAAGGCGGGAGGAGGATTTGAATTTTTAAAACGTGAATCAATTAATAAAACATCCCCCTCCGGGCTAACGCAACAGTCCTCATCAAACTCGAAAATCGACGGTGGGTCATCAAGAATACGTTTGATCTCGGAAAAATCGCCATCGGGATCAAAAACGTCTTCTCTTCCTCGTGGAAGAGGTTTGGAAATCAATTTATCGATAGTCGAAGCGCTAGCTCCAACCGTCGTGAAACTAGGAAAAGAAGGCTCTTCGATTGAAGATTTTGCCTTTGTCGTTTCGACCTCGATATCAAAAAACGTATCGATGTGAGCAAGGCCATCGGCGGACTTCTCACATGATAAATCCAAAATCTCACTCGTTGTGGGATTAGGAGTAAAAGGCTCGTCTCGTGACGATTTTGCCTTGACGGTTTCAACTTTGTCCTTCGAAGGGATCGAACGTGGGTTTTCAAACATTTTAGCAAAACTACTAACACGTCCCTTCGGAATTAATTTTCGTTCATCTTGTAAAAACGAGGGTTCAATGATTTCCTTTAAAACCTTTTCACATTTTTCTTTTTTAAAATCATTTAATGGAATTTCTTCGTCAAAATTAAGTGTATATTGATTTAGAAAATCCTCAATAATTTCATCCTCATTAGAAAAATTAGGTTTAGAAGGTATAAGATTTAATAATCCCAAGTATCCTACGAGTTTTTCCTTTGGTTTATTTTCAAAAACATTTTTCAAAACTTCGTTGGATGACGTTTTTGTTTCCTCTACGTTTTTGCAAGACGACGAAGGTTGCACGACTCTAAAATTCGAGAGATTGGGATCAATTCGAGACGTACGAGTCTTAGGAGTCGAAATAACTTGAACCTCTCCCTCGAGATTAGGATTGGTGACGTTCGATGAAGAACTCGACTTGTATGAAGCTACTTTTTTCTCTAAGGTCTCAATCGTTGAAAGAAGTTCATTTTGCTTATTAGTGTAAGCCTCCACAACTTTATCAACAATTTTATCCCATCTCTCGTCAAGTAGGTCAAATAAACGTTCTTGTTCTTTAGAAGCGGCATCATATTCGTTTTCCAACTCGGTTCTCATGGAGGCCATTTCCTTTAAGTAAAATTCCTTTTGAGTTTCCAATTGTTTTTCGTAATGTTCCTTAAGATTCGTAACTTGTTCTTAAATCATCGTTAAGTTTGCATTATTTCGTCTCATATAATCACAAAAGGCGTTTTGATTCATTTCATCATATTGATTTTGATCACAATTAAAAGACGAATCATATGACGAGTAGAACGAAGACAATGGGTGATCTTGGTCGTAAGATTGAAAATTGTCACCAAGACCACGTGGAGCGGAGTTATAGATATAACCCTCTCGACCTCCAATAACCTTACAATTAAAACAATTGGCACCATCTGGCGGGCCTCCACAATATGGACACGAATAATATCCACCATGATTTGACATGATGCAACGAGAAAGTCGATTCGAGAATTAAACCTTATAGAGGGTGAAAGAAGAGAATTATGAAAATAGAGGAAAAAATCGAAGAATCTTTTTGTGTTTTTGGTTTTTTAATTTTTTTTGGTATTTTGAATGTATTACGTAGACAAAAATCTACAAATCTCTCCTCGAATCGATTTTCTCGATTAAAAGAGCCTCAAGGAATGAAAACGATCACGTGGAGTGAACGCCTTCGATGACTTTAGAACGTTGGTGGAACACCAAAACATTCAAGAGGGTTTAATCTTGAAAACAAGCAAATATATATACTTAGATAATACTTTGGTTGGCAAACCCTCGATTAGCCCTTTTTCTCAAAACACGCACAAGCAAGCGGGGGAAACGAGGCGGCGCTAAGCACTTAAGAGCCTTTTTCCCTTAGGTCGTGAAATACAACCGCCTTATACCCACTTTATAGTTTGTGTTAATTGAAATTAAGCCTCACGAAAGTATTTGTCTATTTTGCCTTTTACTTTTGCTTTGGATTCGAATACAATGATCGAGTGATGAAATCCCGAATCAAGGTTGTGATTTCTCACGTATTTGGAGTACTTGTATTTTTATTGTTCTACGTAAATACAATATATTAATAATATTCACAAAAAACGAAAACCAATATATCTACAATATAGTAAAATGATGTTGTGTGTTTAATTTAGGAAAACTAAACACAATTTATTTGGATACTATAATATAATAAGGAAAAATAACAAAAATGAGTATGTACGATATTCACACTTTTCAAAATGTGAAAAGCAAAAACGCACCACTCACAAAAACACGATACTAATAATGGCACACTAAAAACACCTCCCCGGCAGCGGCGCCATTTTGATAGTCGTAGAAATACGTCTTTTAGGAAAAAGAGCGTATAATGGGCAAGTATTAAGTTGCACGTTTTAGGAAAAACGCGAAACCGAACAAATGCGGGTTCGTTCTCGAGGAGGTGTGTGGATTAATGTGCCAAAATATATAATCAAAGGTTTAGGGTAGTGTCGTTTTTGGATAAGAAAAGAAAGAAAACTAGAGACGATTTACACTAAAAACGGTCGGAAACGCGTATACGTACGAACGTAAAAACGCGACCTAACGAAAAATTTCGACTTAAAAATAATTAAAAATCACTAATAAATCCAGAAAAACCTACTAAGAAAAATATGAAAACCAAAAAAATTAAAAACTTTTAAATTAATTTATATTAATTTTTAAATTTAAATAAAAAAAAGCTAAAAATAAAACTAGCTAAGAAAAGGACAAAATTTAAACTTTATTATTTGAAAACCTAGTTTATACTATTTAAAAACTAAAAATATTTTTTTGAAAACTTTTCTAAACTTTTTTCTATTTTTAGAAGCCTAAAAACAATTTTAAAAAGAAAAATGTATAATAAATAAAACAAACATGAGAAAAATATGAAAGTTGTTGGGAAAAATCCTAAACGTTGCCAAGTACAAGAGAAAAATAAGAAAGCTGAAAAGAAAAGAGCCAATAAGCTGGAATTTGGCTTATTAGCTACGGCTTATATTTTTTAAAGGAGCTGTAATTGTGTTTAAGTACTGGGCCTTGAACTGGTCTTACAAGAAAAACCATATGGCACACCGGTACAACTCTGAGCCCTCCTTCGAGAGGTCAGGGGTTCGAGCCGGGCCGTATTGAGTTTTTGCCAATTGAATTTTCTCTTTTTTTTTTCTTTTTGGATTACTTTGATGCACAAAATGTTGTCACAAGGCAAAATTCAGAAACACAAACACCAATTCACACACAATTCAAGTCACAGATAATCGAAATATGGTTCAGATTGATGCAAATCAACACAGTCCCAATGTTTTTATCCTCTTACTTGCTTCTTTGTTGCTTAGGGGGATTTGGAGCCCGGGATTGGGAGTATAGTTCTGCTGGGCGCAAACGGCACCCCACAAGCCAATGAGCTTGTGGTAGTCAAAACACAACACACAGAACACAAACACAATACACATATCACTAAAATCCAGCAAGTACCGAAAAAAAATATGGGGCTGCGAGTTCGAAGCTGTGAGCCTAGTGTACCTTATTAATCCACCAAAATATTAACAGAACACGATTCACTTAAGTGTTTAAACAACAACAAACAACAGGTCCCTTTTTGTTTTTGGTTCGCTTGCTTATGTTTGCTATTTGGACAGTGGGCACACGAATCGACTTAAATCACAAGCACACAACCAAATATCTAAATTACACATAACTCGCCACAGATTTTTAGCTTAAGCTCGCAGGCACCCTATATTCTTATACTCCCCTTTTTCTTTTCTTTTTTTTTGGTTTTCTAAGTATGGATAGGTATAGACAAACAAACCCGAGCCACAAATCAAATCGAACACACGTTCAAAAATTATCAAGGATGTCACAAAAATTGAAGGAAAAACTAGTTGATCTAGTATGCTAATAGTTGACTTCCCAAGACTCCCAAAATCTTCAATAAGCCACCAGCTTATCCTTGATTTGCTTGCAACCCGAGATTATACCTTAAACTACCCCTAGACCTAACTCTTTACAATAGTTCAACACTTTCTTCACAAAATCAAGTCAAAGCACCCTACTGTGCTAATCAGACAGAAAACCTAAAGCACAAAATCTTTTGATTTCTTTTTTAAGACAAAAGCTAACAATGATACCAACTACGCTAACTTCACAAGTATGGCACAACAAGCCTACAACCTAAACCCGATATTGAGTCTATGTTCAAGCTTATCTCAAACTACACTTAAACTTCCTTAACGACATATTTTCAAGCAAAAATGCAAAATAAAATTCTATGACTAACACGACTGATGTTTATGCAAGATTCAATATCCCTAAGCCTAGTCAAAAGGTGCAGAATTCAGCTTGGTCCAGAAGTGGTATTAACCATCCTAACCAAGCTTTCCCAAACACCTCTTCACAGTCTTAAACATGAAATTTTCAAAGTCTTATGTTTAATAAAGCTACAATCCTCAAAAAGAATCATTGAGACAAACTTAACGTCACTCAAAAAGCAGATTAGACGAATAAAAATGCTAACTTGAAAACTTAATCACATCCAAACTTGAATCAAATACTTTAAACAGAAAATGAAAAAGGGAAAGTTAAGCAAACCTCAAGAACATAACATCCATGCTCTTGGATTGAGCTTATGTGCACGCATGTGCACAAGCATTCCAATTTCACTGCTAAGATGAGCAAACGTAAATAATAACAACCAATAACAATCTGTTTCTTTCCTGTACTTTTCTTTCAAAAACTTGAAAGCTTAAACTCTTTGAATAACTTTAAAACTCAAACCTTGAAATCCTTTTAGATGAAACTGAAAAAGTAAATTTGACATAAAATTAAATTGCATAAAAATTAAAGACAAGTAAAAAAAACATGGAACTCAATTTTTCATTCATAAAATTCGTATTCTTACAAACTATGAAACTGAAAATTTGGAACAAAGGGCACAAGCACAAGTTGCTGGCTCCTTTTATAGGCATAATGGGATGATTCTAGAATACATAAAACGTATGTAAACCCTAGCATTTAATCTACCAAATATACCCCTGAGATTTTGAATTCGCGTGTGGCATCATGTGAGTCTGAGTGATGCTGAGCTGTTAGAATAAGATCATAGCCATCCATTTAGTTGTGTGCTCCAAGGAATCAAGGCTAGCTGTTGATTTGGTCAAGATGTCACATTCTTTGTAGCAGGGGATGTTGGGTTTGGGGAATTGGTGATGGGAAGTCACTTTCTCTTCACGTGGGTGTGTTGAGGGAATGACTAATCATCCATCTGGAGGTAATTAGTCAAAACCCCTCTGGTTTGATTAGGCATCAAGAATTAGGGTTTATAGGTTTAGAAACTGGGAACAGGATGTTGAGATTTGTTTTTGGGGGTAATGAGATTGTTACCCGCCCCCTTTGGGATTAAATAAATTAGTTTAAAACAACTTATTAATTTAATCATGCTTAGTGGGCAGTAGTGACGTGTAGGGGTAGTATTGGTGGGTTGGGTTTGGCTGCTTGGCAAAATATACCCTCCATCTTCTAAATTATCTTCAATCAAAGTCTTAGCAACTTCTTTCCTTTTTCCTTTGTATTCTTCTATAAGATAATTACGCTTTTAGTCCCTTTTGTTTATCAATCAAGGAGTAAGGACTACAAATGCAATTGTTTTGATCTTCAAGGGCTTGAGATGACAAAACATGAATCTTCAAAGACCATAGTTGTTCAATCTTGATTCTTCAAGGGTAAAAAGTGACAACATGCAAATCTTGAGGGACCAATCTTGCAATTTCTTCAAACTTCAAGGGCAATTTTGTAAATCCCATACTTGGGCCCAGTTCTTTGTGCGAATTCGTTTCCCGTGTTCGTTTTTGCTTGATTCTTGTAATCTTTTGGTGAATTCACGATATTCGTACCTAAAATACACAATGAACAAACACAGGCATATATTTGGGTATTTTGATGATATTTTAAGCGTTTTAAGCCCGATTTGGACGATGAGACTATTTATAATTACAGTCTCATCACTTGTGCAGATAAGTTTTGGTGCCAGTCATATTCCTTCAGCAGCCACTATCTAGGTACCAAATAGGCTTCCTGGGATCACACTACACAAGTTAAGGAAATTGTTAGTGCAAACATTACGATGCTTTGTCGATATAATCTCTTTGTGTTTTGTTGATGACAAACGTATAATTCGCAATACATTATGTAAAATGGTAAGGTACTCGTAATCACTCAAGAATACATTTGTATACTTCTCTCGACACCTCCAAGACCGCATTCGGCATGAATCACTCAAGGTATGTACAAACATGTCATTAACCTAACTAAGTGATCAAGGATTAATATTTTCTTAAAACTCACATTTTAATCAAATGTGACAAAAGATTTTAATTAACTTTATTTTTAAGAAAATGTTTTATTAAAAAGAAAATGGAAATTTGAATTTGGCATATTCCATATGCCAAAGGAATATCCTTTGAGGGTATAAACTACCCCAGATGGCATATCCCTACTAAAGGACAAATTTGCACGGACTCCGACGCGGAGGTTCCTTAAAGGAACCCGTGGTTCCTTATTGATAAGGTACCACGGGTAGAGATAAGGAACCGCGAGTGTTTTTTATCGTTGCAATGTTGCCCTATAAATAATGGATCATTTCCAGATTTTCTTTCAACCCTTTTTGCACAGTTTCTTTCAAAAACCATCTTAGATCCTTGATTAGTTAGTTTTGATTAATCTTGTTTAAGATGTGATTCAATCTTCAATCTTTTCATCCTCTCAAGTGCAAAGAGAAGAACACTATCATTACCATGATGTGTTGGGTTCACTACATGATGAAGATCTTTCCTTCTATAGATCTAAGTTATGTTTTTAGTCTTCCTACTATGTATATGTAAAAGATCCAAGTATTGGGTAAACTTGGATGTGTTTGTAAGGGTAGAATATCCATGTGATGGGTATCCTTGGATTAGGTGTTACTTGTGTAGATCCAAGTCTTGTTAGTACTTGGATATAGTGTTAGAGTTATAGATCTAAGTGGTGTGTGCTTAGATCTATATGGTTTATGTGTTTAGGCCATAAAACACAAGGTTTGTTATGTTGGGCCATAAAACATAACTAGTGGGTAGATTAGGTTGTGTCTTGGTAGTTCTCACTAAACTCTAAAGTGATGTGGTTGTGTCTAGGTAGTTCTCACTAAACTCTAAAGTGATGTGGTTGTGTCTTGTGAGTTCTCACTAAACTTTAAAGTGATTAGTAGTTGTGTTGTGTGAAGTTCTCACTTAGCTTCAAAGTGAAGAGTCGTGAAGATTGGTTCTAGCTTTCGATTAGAACTCGACATCTAGCCTTGTGTCGTTAAATGGTGAAGTGGGCGACGTTGTGTAGATTGGTCCTACCTAAGATTAGGACTCGACTTTTAGCTTAGAGTCGGAAATTGGATAAGCGACGTTGTGTATGGTTTCTCCACCTTAAGGAGTTTGTTGTCTAGTGAAGTGACTCTCGAGTAAGGTGTACTCGAGGAGTGAAGTAGGGCGAAGAAGAGCTTCGTGACCGAACCACTATAAATCATCATGTCGGTACTTTCCTTTACATTTATGTCTTTACTATTATAGATGTATTTATACGTTGTGTGTTGTGTGCATCTCATAATCTAAACATCTAAGTTGCGGAAAAGCTAAGGCTTAGTACGTGTGTGCTTCGTGTTTAGATTATGGTCAAGTGTACATCACTTAGTCTAAACATCCTAGTTGCGGAAAAGCTTATGCTTAGTACGTGTGTGCTTAGTGGTTAGACTATTGTTTGATGTACTCTTGATTTGATGCGTTTGTGTGTTTACTTACTTGTAGTATTTATCTTTCAATCAAACACATCTCATATCTATTCAAGCTTGATCGAGAATTTGATACAAAGGATTGTCAAAGTTTAACATGCAACAAAAGGTTAAGTTCACTGTCGACGGTTCCCTAAATGGACCGGCGGTTCTTTATTGATAAAGAACCGCGGGTACACATAAGGAACCGCGCACAGTGGATTAAGCCGAAATGTTTTGAAAACTAACTAGAAACTATTTAACCCCCCCTTCTAGTTTCTACAATTGGTATCAGAGCGAGATTATTCAAGATCTTTGAAGATATTGTACTTTAAAGCTTGGATCGATCTTTGCTCTCTTTTTCAAAACAAATGGTTTTTAAAATGAAAACGGTTTTTAAAAAAATAGAGACGATCTTTGTATCAAATTATTCATGAAGAGTGATTACTTATGAAATGTGTGTTGTTGTTTCATTCGTACAAGTTTTGGTGTTAAATAAACTTTGTATAATAGCTTGAATTAAATCTTTTCTTATTTGGAAGTATAAAAATCTTTTGTGTCATAATTAACTCTAATATATGAGTTCTGAGTGTCTAAAATGATTTTTTAGAGTCCTAAGTCCTACAAATTGTTTCTAAATATTTTTGGTCAAACCTCATTTTTTGTCCTCTGACCGTGGTTCTTTATTGTTCCCCGCGGATCCTTATCAATAAGGAACCGCATGCAGTCTTACTCAGATTTTTGCAAACTTTGAAAAATCATATAAAATCCACCGTAAGTCCGTAGAAGTCGTGCCACCCGGCGTTTCGAACGTAATTGAGTTTCTTTCAACTAAAAATGCTTCCAAACCTTTATTCAAACTTTAAAATTTAAAAGTTTTATAAGTTTTATACTTTGTCCAAAGTATTGAGTCTCGGTTTGTCGTAAAACTTGTGTTTTACTCTTTTATATTAAGTTGGACATCTCTTGTTGATATATCTTTGTAAATTGATATATTTATAAAGTGTTGAACTTAATTAAATTTTGAAATGTGTCGAAAACTATTTTCAAATAAGATCAAGCTATGTATACGTTGGTATATCTAACACTCAAAACATGGACGAATGCTTTTATGTGTTAAGCTAATTGTTTGTGTGTGTTTCTTTGTGTGTTATTATTATATGTAGACATTATTACATGTTCCTTGCTATTTGTAGTAGTATTGCTTATATGTCTAGTCTCTTGTGCCTTGCTTGGTATTTGTTAGTATCTAGTTCTTCCTAATTAGGATGTATGCTAGATTTCTTGCATTTTGGTTGCAACATTATTTGTGCATTGCATATAGGATCAACATCTCTAGGTTTATATATGTTATATAAACATCATGTACACCTCGTTATGTTTATTAACACTGTTAGGTTTGAAAGCTTTGGGAGCTTATCAAATCTATTGATTTGGATCGTCTTACTCGATCATTGTGTTATTAGTTCAAGTAGATAAATGTCTCACTATAAAACATGAAACACCCTTTGAAAATCTTAGCTATTTTCTCTTAAAAGAGTGTTTGTGGGAATCAAGTAAGATTTCGATTAAATATCAATGCATTATTCAAACTATGATTGATATCATTATCGAATCTAATTGACATGTTTTTTTTTTGGTGTAGACATGAATGTAGTTTATTAATAATATACATCGGATCATAACTCACACTTGTGTTGATGGTGTTATATTGAATCTACTTGTTCAAATTGTTAGACATATTTTGTTTAATAATTACTTATAATGCACAATAGAGTCAGTTTGATAACTTGGATGTTTCATCCGAAATACTCAAGTAATTTACATTGCTATGCAATTTATAAATGTGTCATTTTCGAAAGACCAATCAAGAGTGTTCCTTTGGTTTGTGTAAACTTTGTTTATACACTTCAAAGTTATTGGCCTCAAGTTCTATTAAGGTAAATAACCTTAACTAGACTTGTTTGACAAGATATGCAATGGTGCATTCTTAACCCTCATTAGGTCATGCATTGTGTCGCCATGCAAGTTTCATCCTTGCTAAACTTTATTAGGCAAATGTTGGAATTACATTTTGCCTAACTTGAGAATGACTACTAGAGGATTTATGCACTAGGATCTTAATTTGACCTAACGGTTGAATTACTTCCATGTGGGAAGTTGAGTTGGTGTATAACTCGTAAAAATGGTCGTGTTTAGCCTTAATTGAGCACCTCTAGTGATAGTCTAATACTCATTCTCTAAAATGGTTAAATGGCTCTTCCTATATATGACTAATGATAGTTTACTTTGATGAACTTTGTATGTCATTAGGAGTCTTTTTCTTTTGTAGCCATTAGGTTTTTCCTAGCTTTCTTCTTACGTGCTAATTGAACCTATGTGTCTTTCCTTTGTGTGTGTTCTAGTTTTTATTGCTCTTAAGCATGACTTTATGATAAGTTAGACTAGAACATTTGGATTTGCTGAATTGGAAAATCTTCCCTTACCACCAAAACACTGCCTCTGTAGGCGGTTCCATATATATAGGCCGCGGATCCTTATTGATAAGGAACCGCCGGTATAGATAAGGAACCGCGTACAGTGCTTCCTTATTTGGGTTTTCTGAAACTTCCCAATTGTTCCAACACCCTTTGGAATCTTTGTTTCAAACCTTTGAACACTCCCAAAATATCTTAGGCTTTCCCTTTTTAACCCTTTACTAGTTTGGATCATCCCCTCATCCTTTTAAACCCTTCTTGTTAGCCATGTTCTTCACACCTCAAACCATTCATCATTTACTCCTTAAACCACCCATTACTACCATGGTTTCTACAAGAACCTCCAATTCACCCAAAACCTCCTCTTCAAAGAGGCACCTCAAATTTAAGATTAAGTTACCCAAACTTAACTCTTCACCCTTTCACATACCTAAGAATGAGATGGTTCCAATTCTCATCTCTTCATCACCCTCACCACCTCTTGCACCATGCAAGACTACCTCAACCCATGGTACCAACCATTCTCATGGTTCTACCTCCTCTTCATTCCAATCTAGAATGAATGAGCTAACCTCACCCTTCATTCCAAGTAATCTCTTGGATGTGACTACCCAAACTCAACCTATCCAAAGCATTCCCATTGTGAATGACTTTGTTGAACCCTTGGTGACTTCACCTTTCACCCCACCAAATTCTGCCACCACCCTTGTCTTTCATTTAAGCATGTGGATTGCTTATTGCTAAGACATCCAATTTAAGCAAATCTTAGTTTTCTAGTGTAACTCGGATTAAAATTATGCTTAAGTTTTAGGCTTGAGTTTCATACATCCTTGTATGATCTTTATTCTCTTGTTTTTCCCTTCAAGTTTTTCAACATGATTTTTCTTTGAGTCTTGGATCTCGTTATTCTCGTGATCTTTCTTTTCTTCTTTATTTTCTCACTCGGTTGTCAAGGAAAGTTAGATTTATATCTAATTCCTCTCCTAGTAAGATTGAAAACTTAAATATTACTTTTGAAATATTCAAGTAATTATAAATTGTAATTGCAATTGTTAAAAGTCATATCCAAAGCATTGACTTTCAATCCATTTAGCATCTTATGTTAAATTGTTTGACCAAGTGATTTTCCTTTGAGTCAATAATCGGTTTTGGACACCCAATGCTCACGGTTCCTCAAATAACCTTGGGTCTCATTATTGACAATGAACCACGGACCTATTTAACGAACCGCGACCATTGAGTCCCTTTGTTTGTTTTGGTCTTTTCTCTTTTGACGAGTTTTCTTGAAGATTCCTTCTTTTCTTCTCTTTTGAGTTTCTTCTCTAGTTTCGTGAAGTTATCCTTAACTTCTTTGTTGAGTCTCTCTCAATTCATTTTAATCATGCTCTTCTAAGTCGAGTCTCTTTTTTTCTAGTCTTTCTAAACTAAGTTGAGTCGAGCCTTACCCTTTCCTCATCATGTAATTGTTCTTTGAACATCCATAATGATTGAGAAGAGCTACGAAACTTTTAGCATGTAGTTTATCGTATGCTAAACACCATTTGGTGTCGACATTCATACGCATTTTTTCCTATAATGTCCTATATCTCGAATTTTTCTTAAAGCGTCGATTTATCCGCTTTTGGTTTTGCTTTATTTTTTTTATTTTTTTTTGGTCAAAAATGTCTCTAGGTTGAGATATTTTTGTTCCTCTTTTTGAGAGTTGATTGCGGTTAAAATTTATAGTTGGTATGGGTGATTCCATCAATTCTATGTTTTTAACCCCTTGAGATGATATCTTCAAATTCTTGGATGTTTCTTTTCTACCTCTATTCCAACAATTTTGAATTGATTTCCTCAAAATCCTCTCCTTGTTTTTTTGAGAGTTGATGGTTAAATCTTGAATTTTCTTGGGTGATTCCAAAAATTCTAAGCTTTTTACCCTTTGACATATTATCATTACAATTGGTATGGATGTTTCTTTTCTATCTCTATTCCAACAATTGTGAATTGATCTTATCACGATCCTCTCCTTTATTTATTTATTTTTGGTTGATAGCATCGCGTGCACACTTCTTTCTTCAATGCTTGTCATTGTTTGTGCAAACGACTTGTTTATCATACTCTTTTTATATATCCTCTTGCTACTAACCTTGCTTTGTAGGACACTTCTAACCCATTTTTGTAGCTCGTCACTATTCTTGCTTTGTTGGTGCCTCAAGCAAGGGGGAGCTCATATCAAGGGGGAGCATTTGCAAGAGTTCAAGTCATTACATTTGCGATCGTCGACTCACTCAAATTTCATTCATCGAACATCTTGCAAGTAATGCATTTTGGACACTCGTAGATAAGCATATTATTATGCTTGGAGTTGGTTAACCTATGGTGATTGAAGACTTCACTAGGATGACGCAAGCTCAATATTTTTGTATGATGGGTTTATGGTTTGGATTCTCGCCTCTCAAACGACAACCACTATGGATGATTAGATTTTTGGATGCATGTTCTCTCGAAGTCAATCCTCCTCTTCTACAAATGAAGACTACCTATTTGATTCGACAAAAGGGGAAGAAGTAAGTGTAAATGAGTAACTTATGCATTTTAATATGTGTTGCGGTTTACTTGTTTGTCATCATCAAAAAGGGGGAGATTGTTAGTGCAAACATTACGATGCTTTGTCGATATAATCTCTTTGTGTTTTGTTGATGACAAACGTATAATTCGCAATACATTATGTAAAATGTTAAGGTACTCGTAATCACTCAAGAATACATTTGTATACTTCTCTCGACACCTCCAAGACCGTATTCGGCATGAATCACTCAAGTTATCTACAAACATGTCATTAACCTAACTAAGTGATCAATGATTAATATTTTCTTAAAACTCACATTTTAATCAAATGTGACAAAAGATTTTAATTAACTTTATTTTTAAGAAAATGTTTTATTAAAAAGAAAATGGAAATTTGAATTTGGCATATTCCATATGCCAAAGGAATATCCTTTGAGGGTATAAACTACCCCAGATGGCATATCCCCACTAAAGGACAAATTTGTACGGACTCCGACGTGGAGGTTCCTTAAAGGAACCCGCGGTTCTTTTTCATAAGGTACCGCGGGTAGAGATAAGGAACCGCGGGTGTTTTTTACCGTTGCAATGTTGCCCTATAAATAGTGGATCATTTCCAGATTTTCTTTCAACCCTTTTTGCACAGTTTCTTTCAAAAACCATCTAAGATCCTTGATTAGTTAGTTTTGATTAATCTTGTTTAAGATGTGATTCAATCTTCAATCTCCTCATCCTCTCAAGTGCAAAGAGAAGAACACTATCATTTCCATGATGTTTTGGGTTCACTACATGATGAAGATCTTTCCTTCTATAGATCTAAGTTATGTTTTTAGTCTTCCTACTATGTATATGTAAAAGATCCAAGTGTTGGGTACACTTAGATGTGTTTGTAAGGGTAGAATATCCAAGTGATGGGTATCCTTGGATTAGGTGTTAGTTGTGTAGATCCAAGTCTTGTTAGTACTTGGATATAGTGTTAGAGTTATAGATCTAAGTGATGTGTGCTTAGATCTATATGGTTTATGTGTTTAGGCCATAAAACACAAGGTTTGTTATGTTGGGCCATAAAACATAACTAGTGGGTAGATTAGGTTGTGTCTTGGTAGTTCTCACTAAACTCTAAAGTGATGTGGTTGTGTCTAGGTAGTTCTCACTAAACTCTAAAGTGATGTGGTTGTATCTTGTGAGTTCTCACTAAACTTTAAAGTGATTAGTAGTTGTGTTGTGTGAAGTTCTCACTTAGCTTCAAAGTGAAGAGTCGTGAAGATTGGTTCTAGCTTTTGATTAGAACTCGACATCTAGCCTTGTGCCGTTAAATGGTGAAGTGGGCGACGTTGTGTAGATTGGTCCTACCTAAGATTAGGACTTGACTTTTAGCTTAGAGTCGGAAATTGGATAAGCGACGTTGTGTATGGTTTCCCCACCTTAAGGAGTTTGTTGACTAGTGAAGTAACTCTCGAGTAAGGTGTACTCGAGGAGTGGAGTAGGGCGAAGAGGAGCTTCGTGACCGAACCACTATAAATCATCATGTCGGTACTTTCCTTTACATTTATGTCTTTACTATTATAGATGTATTTATATGTTGTGTGTTGTGTGCATCTTATAATCTAAACATCTAAGTTGCGGAAAAGCTAAGGCTTAGTACGTGTGTGCTTCGTGTTTAGATTATGGTCAAGTGTACATCACTTAGTCTAAACATCCTAGTTGCGGAAAAGCTTATGCTTAGTACGTGTGTGCTTAGTGTTTAGACTATTGTTTGATGTACTCTTGATTTGATGCGTTTGTGTGTTTACTTACTTGTAGTATTTATCTTTCAATCAAACACATCTCATATCTAGTCAAGCTTGATCGAGAATTTGATTCAAAGGATTGTCAAAGTTTAACATGCAACAAAAGGTTAAGTTCACTGTCGGCGGTTCCCTAAATGGACCGGCGGTTCTTTATTGATAAAGAACCGCGGGTACACATAAGGAACCGCGCACAGTGGATTAAGCCGAAATGTTTTGAAAACTAACTAGAAACTATTCAACCCCTGTAACACCCCCAAATTTATACAACTCAATACAGTGGAAGACTCGTTGGTGTTACGGGATAGCACATTACTCACATCATAGACAACGCATAAAAATCGCGTCGTTTAATAATAAATCATTTCCATTCATAAACATCAAAGTTACATCGGTCCCAAGTCATATTATTTCATACAAAGTTTTACAAAGTATTTGAATGGAAAATATTGTTTAAGTGCGGGCCATGAATTCTTGTCGTCTTCCCGAGAATTACCTTCAAGTACCTGAGATAAAACATGTTAAAAGAAAAGGTCAGCAATAACGCCGAGTGAATTCATAGAGTTTAATAAAATCCATCAATATAATATCAGTATAAAATTATTACTGAAAATCATTTTAATACAAATCTTTGTAATAGGCCATAAAATAGGCAAAGTCATTTTATACAAATCCTTATCGAAAATCATAATATAGGCATTAGCCTTAAAAATCATTGTACGAGCCAATGTCGTAAAAACATCATACAATACGTTTTGCAACGTTGTATAGATTAAATAAAAACCGTTATAAGAATATGGTTATGAAAACCAAAACACGAACATAATATCAATAGTCTGACCCTGTATTGCTAGTCAGGCAATACATCGTAATTCGGAGCGTCTATTAGTATTTCGGTAATTTGGATTATTATAAGCCGCATGACATTGTTACCTTACTAAACCAACAACGGGTAGCTAACCCGATACTCAATTTTCCCATCTAAAGTAGCGTGTCGTCACAAAGGTCACGCTATGGAAATCTTCTCATACATAAATTCGCTTACAAATCAATGTGGCACGACGGGGATCAACCGTCAAGGCGCGAACTGGGGTGATCGTCCCCAAATAGTACTATTAAATGCATAAGCGTCTACCAAATCCCGGTAGTTCACAATTCATGCTAATGGGACTTTTAGTGACATAACCTAACTTTAATAATCCATTTAATTTCATCTATCGGGTCCTTTAATCATTTATCGGGTCATACAATCGGGTCATTCAATCATTCGGGTCCAAAATCAATAAACAAACAATCGGGACAAATGGTGTCCTATTTAATAAAAACTAACATGTTATCTCCCTCGCGGGTTTATAAAACATTTATAAAAACATTTAAAAGAGTGCGAGGCTATGAACTCACGTTGATGTGGGAAGACGATTATCGGCGATTTGGATGTACGGTACGTGCTTCAATCACGGAAACCTAGACAAATAATACTCGTCTTAGACTCATGTCCAATGACTTTATAAAAATAACAATTATGTATACATATGATGATTATATATATATGATGATCAAGTGGGTTTACATATTCTCGTTTACTCATTTTAGTGTTATGTGTCGATAACTTTTATACTAGTTTACTAGTTTTACCTATTTACGTATTTTAAGTCCAATAAACTTATTATAAGTTCTTTAACTTGTTTTAATCCATTTTATACCTATATTATCAGTATATATACTTTCCAAGTTGGGCCCCAATGGGTTAAGCCCAATAAGTTCTTTTTATAAGTGGTTAACTTATTTAGTCCAATTATTAGTCCAATATGCTTAGTTAGCTCGTTAATGTCCGTATGTCCTATAGTTCGGGTTTTATCGGTTTTTACTTGTTATACATGTTTATATATCAGTATATAAGTTTTATAAAGTATACATTAGACGGGTCCAACCATCTAAGTTTTATTTAACAAAAACGTTAATTTTACGGTATTAGCCGAAAAAGTCGTAAAAATCATGTTTATAGTTTTATAACTTATAAAACTTAACAAGTTACCATTTTTATAAAATATCCACTTATTTACCATTGTACATATGTATATAAATAAGATTCATGAGTTAGTGGGTTTTAACTTTACATTTTATACAATATAATTTTGAGTGCTTATATAATAGTATTATACTTTAATTTCCAAAATCTAATTTTTATTTTCATCTTAACCAAAATTGTCATATCTAGAGTTCTATATGGAGATAGAAGCTCAGATTTTTATCACATAAACTACATGATATTAGCTCATATTTTTATCACATAAACTACATGATATTTTCTCCATTTAACTCTTCTATAGCTACTGTTGAATCATCTTCTAAGTATTTTCTAAAAATCGTCCAAAACAGTGAACTCAGATTTGTACCTTAAACTTGTTTTGATCATATCTCACACATTACAATGATTCCATTGCATGGCCAACTCTCACATGTGTACAAGACCTATAGATTACTGTAAATCCATTAATCTATGCCATTTTTATCAGTTCACCACTTGATTCTTTACTGTTTTATACAGCCAATAAATTTAGACAAGATTTTAGCCTTGTTTCTTATAGTTTTTCATCTTTTTAAGCATGTTTATCAACAACAAATCCCCACATAACACTTTTAATCATCATTCATCATCATGTAAATATACATAAGTAAAATAAATACAAGATTACATAATCAAAAATAACAAGAGGATGAGGAGGACAATCTTTATACCACCAAGTTGATGTAGGTTGTGATTTGAGCATGGATTTTGATGGAGAAACTTGTGCATAGCCAAGACCATCTTCAAGACCATCAATCTTCATATACTCCTTGTGGAAAATTAGCCATAGTACTCCATGGAAACTCCTCCTTGGATGTTATAAGCACCACCAATCAATAGGGTTTCAAAGGGGCTTCAACATATGTGTAAATAACACATGATTTTGTTATTTAAATTGATCAAGTGAAGGTGTTTTGTGAAGCAAATGGGACGGCCAAAAATGGGGAGGAAGAGAGAAAATGGTGGTTTTTGCATGTAGGAAATGAGACTTGTGGGTTGTGTTGGTGGTTTTGTGTAGTTAGTGCTTAGCTTGTAAGCTAAAATGACAAGTGTATCTACTTAGCTTACACTTGACACCAAATATGGTGTAGTGGCTAAGTTAGGCCGGTTTGAGTGGGGGTGGGGCAAGTGTCCCACTTGTCTCATCCCCATTTATTTACGGGTACTCCTCGATTCTAGTTTCCTCGATTTGCGTGCCCTCGGGTCGTTTTACGAAAAACGTTTTTATAAGTTATGAATCAACGGCACAAAACGAATCTAATAAAAATTGTTTCATCAAAAACGGAGTTCGAAAACGTAAATACGTAATCCTAGGGTTTCCGGTTTAGTCGTAAAGGACGTTAAAATAAAATCGTAAGTCCTAATCTCTTCTCGTAAATTTGTGAGTTTATGAACCAACACAAATTTAAAACTCCAAAATAATATTCGCGGATAAATTTATTTTCTGAAATGTCGGACTGTCACCAAAGACGGTGTATGTAAACGTAAGCACGTAACGTTGAATCCTCCGGTTTAGACGTAGTCGATGCTACTTCAAGACGTAAATCCAAATTTCTCCCAAAAATAAGTGAGTTCATAAAATAATATTTTCAAATAAATATTGAGAATAAAATATCAATCATAAATTGACGGATTGTCACAGCATTTACCCCTAAACAGGATCTTTGTCCTCAACGATCATCTTACCTTACTACTCGCTTCTTATAGAGTTAAAGCCATGTGGGTATTTCCTCCACATTCGGTCTTTTCTCACAAGTGTAATCCATTATAGTAAGCGAGTTTCATCAAACATAACTACGGGAATAAGATCAGGCTTAATGTTGACTTACTTTCTCTATCCATGATGTTCACGGGTTTTTGATGAATGCAACTTTTCGCCGATCTAAGCTCTACTAAGAATAATCAGATTCTCACTTGATAGATATTCCATCAAGTTCGATATACGAAACATAATTCACGCAGTCTTTGAAGTCCTAGGGTAGATCCAGCTTATATGCCTTTCAAACCAATATTTTATATCATCTCAACGGTCTCATACAACGGGGACTTATATCCCATGATTTGTCAGATCATGAATTCATTTTTCCAAGGTTAAAATTTTTGGCATAACTTTGCTACCCATTTGGCACTTCAAGATCTACATTTCATATTCACATAACCTCTTGCCCACTATCGGTAGTTAATAATCAAATCCTAATTTCAACAATCAATTCAGGTTTCGCGGGTCGGGTATTTTGCAAGGTTAGGTTCGCCATCATAGGAGACCTTAAACCTAAAAGACATGTCCAACTCACAATGGGTGTATGTCGGGTGTCTTCATCTCAACTCTTGCTTACAGATGCTCTAATATTTAGATCCTAACAAGATTCGATCTCAATCCTAATACGATGATTATCAATGATAATCCTTCCAAAGGAAAATGATTATACGATTCATTACCAAAGGTCAATCATTCAAACATAAAACAGCTCTTATATTACTTTGTATCGTTACTTTACCTCGTCCCTTCGATTGGGGTGGTACATAGTACTCTCATCAAGGTTCGTTCTCAATGATTTCTGAGCAAATCTCTAGAAATTCGATGCGAAGCGAGGATCTTGATAAAGATGTTCGATACAGGCACACTATGTTTACCTAACTCTTTTGCATTTATCATTAACGGGAATGATATTAGCAGATTTGGTCAGTCTGTCGACGATGACCCAAATCGAATCAAATTCAGATGATGACCTTTGCAATATCTAGACGTTTACTAATGTATGAGGCGATGTCTGCCTTCATAATTGCCATCAGTACAACTTCTTCAGACAAGGATACTTTTAGTCATAAATGACATAAATAGAATACTTATACTTACAAATTCCAACATAACTCTATCTCAAAATCTCCATATTTAGGCAACCACAAGTGGCCTTTAAAACATTTAACGCTATCGGCTTCTCAATTCTAATGGTTCACATTAGCCGTGAAACCTTTCACTATTTATATTATCCTTTTTACAAACATTGTTTATTTTTATATCGTTCGGCAATTTATTTTGCACAGTCATTATTAAGAAATACATCTTAATTGATTCTTTATCCTTTCTATATAACGTGTCAGTATTTATATTCATTTTTCCTGATGATATAATTATCATGTCCATATTTATTCAAAAATTATTTCTTCACATTTTCTAAGTTTTAGTTTCTTCTCAACTATCATTTTTATCCGTTTTACTCAATCCGTCGTCTAAAGCGTCGATAATTATTACAACTAATTAAATAATTATTAGTTAATTTTTATGAAGCGTAAACGTAAAAGTTTTAAATTTCTTAGTTCGACCAATTATATAAAATGTTCAAAAATAAATTTGAATTTAATTAACACGATTTTTGTTGATTTATCGAAAACAATTAAAATAATTAGTAAGATCCGTAAATGTTCGAAAAAATCTTTGTTTAAATTTTGGTCAAAATTTTCTTAGTTAAAAAGCAAAAATTGTCATTCCAATTTCAAGTAATAAGTTATATAGTTTCCTCAATTCTTCTTAGGTTGTCTAGAAGTATACACAAACATTTACCCCTAAACAGAAGTTTAGTTAAATGGTTTGTGTATAAGAGAATAATCCCTAAAAATCCTATGTTAAAACATTTGTCAAATTATATCTGCACTTTCTTTCTTGTAAAGCCAAAGTCTTAAAAGGGCTCTTAATTTTTTTATTTTTTTTAGAGTCAATATATTCCATTATCTTATTAATCACATGGTTAAATCATGTAAAGGATCAAGTCTTTAATCACATGTTAATTATTCAAGGTACAGGTTTTTATTTTTCGGCCAATTTAGGGCAGTCTATAACCAATTATTATCTCATTATTATTCTTATATACAAACAAATGGTCCTTAATGATCTCAAGCATGAATTTATCAAATTACAGCCTACACACGCGATTCATCATATTTATGAATACTACATGTGTATTAGTCAATCCAAACGACATCACGTGAAACTCATAATGTTAATTACAAGTACCGGATGTAGTGATTGGAATAGATCATCTTCTTCGCAAATGAGAAGTTGATGATAACCATGCCGTGGACCAGATCTTTAAAACATACGCTAGAACCTCGTAAATGATCGAACAAATCTTCCATTTCGAGTCATGGATATCGTTTTTGATTGTCAATTTACTCAGTTCACAGTAATTTATAAATATAAGGAATGATAACACCATAGCTCTTCATGATGACAGGCTTGGTAGAATAAAATCTTTCTCCGACAACTCTCTCAGTTGTACGGTAATTCCTTAAATTCAGATGGTGCTGACATACAGTGCACAAGCCACAGGTGCAGCACCAGAAATATAATCAATACCAAATTCAACTTGCCTTAATGGCGAAAGTCTAGGTAATTCATCAACAAATACCTCCTAAAGTTTTAGATAATATAAACATCTTTTAATAAATTCATTTTAAGTTCTTTCTAGATTATAATATCTATAACCAGTTTACAACCATTCTCGGTATAATTCCAAGTCTAAATACAGGATACGGTCACCTATCGGGAATTATTTAAATCACTTTTGATGATCAACATCTTATCATTTAGGGGAATTCAATTCGAGTTCCCATCAATTAAGACAATGTCGTCATGTCATAATCAATCAATCTATTCTACTTGCACTTCCAACTTTCCAATTTTATTGCCGTTGATAAGATGTGAACTTCTCAAAAGACTAATAATAACTCATAATCCTTCACAAATTCAAGGATATATGGAGACACAACTACCATTAAAAGAGTAAGGTCAACGCATAATCTATGCGAGAGAATTTCAAATCAGATACATATGAAAACATTTAACAAATATGAATATATCTCATGTTTTCATGATTCGAGTACGCATTCGAAAGCTCCTCGGATCGTTACCCAGGTCATTCAAATGAAATCAAATCAAAAGAAATTATAAGAACGTCAATACATCCGGTCGGGTATCAACACTCGGTAATCAGATACTTTTCCTAAGAATCTCACTACGGGAGAATTGGACAAGAAAGAATTGTCAATTGTCAAATAAGACAATTTCCACAGATGAGTAAATTTGACTCAGAAGAATAGATGGCACGGGCACATATGTAGATGTCTCTAACATTATGTCCCTATTTTTCACTTCTTGCAGATCTCATAAAATTTAATCTTTCACAATCTTCAAAGAAAATGTAGTGTTTATTCATTAGTTTTATGGTGACTACTAATCAGCCTTGCATGGTCCATTCCAAATTGTATGTAGGCGCGCAACTATATACAATTTCAAGATTAACGAGGCAATACTCAGTTCGTCAAGATTTTATCATCATGTCTATAATAAAAACATTTTCATGCTTAATTCTTAAATAAGAATCAAGATAAATTTACAAAGATTTTCTTTGTTACGGAAATAATTAAGTTTCCAACGCGTCTAATGAACAACTTCATTTTGATATCAATCACTTATAAATCTCACTTTGAATAATCCTTATTGTGTTGAAAATTAAATTTTTCTCAAAGGATACCGTTTTAACTTTATAAAAACAATGTGTGATCTGTAAAAGAGTGATGAAGAGTTGTTCACCAAGAACTAACTACAATATGATAGGAAATAAGCTTAGCCGGTTAATCATGAGGTTCATGATCTAAATGGCACTCAACAAGAATAATCCACAACGTAACTCAAATCAAGATGAGTACTTGTTCAATGGTTGCATCACTAATGCGAGCACTAGGATGAAGCAATAGGAGATAGATAACATCGATACATGTAGAATTTAGCAATCAAAGGTAGTCTTTTCATTAATCACAAACAAGTCAAATTGTACCGTAACACATTACGTGTCACTATGTCATACAATTTTCAAAACTCATCCTACCAACTGATGTCTCAGTTAAGTTAGGGATTATTTTTAAAAGATACCACAATGAATACTAATCTACAAGAGTCATTAGGTGTTCCACATGTCCCGAAAGATCCATCGGTCCCAATTTAGAAGAAGATTTCTTCAATTTATTTCTTGGACACTGGGCATCCTCTTCAGTGGACAATGGCCTAGGAACAACCCTTAACACGAATCAACAATCAATTAAAACCTTATAATTTAATCACAGAACTTAACGACTTCCTCTTATCAATCTCATATTCCATACGGGTTAAATTTTACTTTATTCAAGTTATAACAAATTTTATACTCAATTCGACATCCTACCTTATTCTCCAATACTTACAACCTTATTCTTAGGCCTTAATAGGCAATAAAAGCTCGATATGAACAACACTTAATTTCCAATCCTATATCTCTTACAACAACAATTATCAAATGAGTCACTAGTATGAGATGACTCATACATTCAATTAGACTTCTCAGAAAGGTATTAGTGGCATGAGGCTTTTGGGTAATGGTTCCAATAACAGCATCAAGTGCAACATTCACCCTTTCGATTTCAATTTAAGAATTGGATGACAACGAATCAGATGACATCTTCCTAGGTGGTAACGTTTTGTCAAACTCCACTCTATAAGGAAAGATCGTCATGACATCGATATCAGATTTAATCTCGCCAATTCTTTTTCAATATCACAATCAACTAATATCTACATTTCTACGAATATCAACCATTTGTTGGGATCATAAATATCCACAACTTGGTTTAGATCTAGGATAGCTAGAATTCCTACGAGAATAGCTTCGATTAGTTTACTAGGGGATTTAGGGTTACTTGTGACAATCTACGTCGTATAAATACCTCGTATAAATATCAAAATAATCATCAAACAATCATGTAATAAAATTACATCATATATATATATAATCCAAGTTATATATATATATTAAAATAACACTTCTCATTCTGGCCTTGTCGGTAACTCGGGAATTCTTCGGCACCGTTATAGTCAAAAGATTTTTATACATTTTTAGAAAAATGTTTATAGTTAAATGATTTTGAAATGTTTTATTCAAAACCTTAGTTTTAAAAATCTTTCGTTCTCTATAACGAGAGCTCTAATACCAAACTGTAACACCCCCAAATTTATACAACTCAATACAGCGGAAGACTCGTTGGTGTTACGGGATAGCACATTACTCACATCATAGACAACGTATAAAAATCGCGTCGTTTAATAATAATCATTTCCATTCATAAACATCAAAGTTACATCGGTCCCAAGTCATATTATTTCATACAAAGTTTTACAAAGTATTTGAATGGAAAATATTCCTTAAGTGCGGGCCATGAATTCTTGTCGTCTTCCCGAGAATTACCTTCAAGTACCTGAGATAAAACATGTTAAAAGAAAAGGTCAGCGATAACGCCGAGTGAATTCATAGAGTTTAATAAAATCCATCAATATAATATCAGTATAAAATTATTACTGAAAATCATTTTAATGCAAATCTTTGTAATAGGCCATAAAATAGCCAAAGTCATTTTATACAAATCCTTATCGAAAATCATAATATAGGCATTAGCCTTAAAAATCATTGTACGAGCCAATGTCGTAAAAACATCATACAATACGTTTTGCAACGTTGTATAGATTAAATAAAAACCGTTATAAGAATATGGTTATGAAAACCAAAACACGAATATAATATCAATAGTATGACCCTGTATTGCTAGTCAGGCAATACATCGTAATTCGGAGCGTCTATTAGTATTTCGGTAATTTGGATTATTATAAGCCGCATGACATTGTTACCTTACTAAACCAACAACGGGTAGCTAACCCGATACTCAATTTGCCCATCTAAAGTAGCGTGTCGTCACAAAGGTCACGTTATGGAAATCTTCTCATACATAAATTCGCTTACCAATCAATGTGGCACGACGGGGATCAACCGTCAAGGCGCGAACTAGGTGATCGTCCCCAAATAGTACTATTAAATACATAAGCGTCTACCAAATCCCGGTAGTTCACAATTCATGCTAATGGGACTTTTAGTGACATAACCTAACTTTAATAATCCATTTAATTTCATCTATCGGGTCCTTTAATCAGTTATCGGGTCATACAATCGGGTCATTCAATCATTCGGGTCCAAAATCAATAAACAAACAATCGGGACAAATGGTGTCCTATTTAATAAAAACTAACATGTTATCTCCCTCGCGGGTTTATAAAACATTTATAAAAACATTTAAAAGAGTGCGAGGCTATGAACTCACGTTGATGTGGGAAGACGATTATCGGCGATTTGGATGTACAGTACGTGCTTCAATCACGGAAACCTAGACAAATAATACTCGTCTTAGACTCATGTCCAATGACTTTATAAAAATAACAATTATGTATACATATGATGATTATATATATATGATGATCAAGTGGGTTTACATATTCTCGTTTACTCATTTTAGTGTTATGTGTCGATAACTTTTATACTAGTTTACTAGTTTTACCTATTTACGTATTTTAAGTCCAATAAACTTATTATAAGTTCTTTAACTTGTTTTAATCCATTTTATACCTATATTATCAGTATATATACTTTCCATGTTGGGCCCAAATGGGTTAAGCCCAATAAGTTCTTTTTATAAGTGGTTAACTTATTTAGTCCAATTATTAGTCCAATATGCTTAGTTAGCTCGTTAATGTCCGTATGTCCTATAGTTAGGGTTTTATCGGTTTTTACTTGTTATACATGTTTATATATCAGGATATAAGTTTTATAAAGTTTACATTAGACGGGTCCAACCATCTAAGTTTTATTTAACAAAAACGTTAATTTTACGGTATTAGCCGAAAAAGTCGTAAAAATCATGTTTATAGTTTTATAACTTATAAAACTTAACAAGTTACCATTTTTATAAAATGTCCACTTATTTACCATTGTACATATGTATATAAATAATATTCATGAGTTAGTGGGTTTTAACTTTACATTTTATACAATATAATTTTGAGTGCTTATATAATAGTATTATACTTTAATTTCCAAAATCTGATTTTTATTTTCATCTTCACCAAAACTGCCATATCTAGAATCCTATATGGAGATAGAAGCTCAAATTTTTATCACATAAACTAAATGATATTTTCTCCATTTAACTCTCCTATAGCTACTGTTGAATCATCTTCTAAATATTTTCTAAAAATCGTCCAAAACAGTGAACTCAGATTTGTACCTTAAACTTGTTTTGATCATATCTCACTCATTACAATGATTCTATTGCATGGCCAACTCTCACATGTGTACAAGACCCATAGCTTACTTTAAATCCATTAATCTATGCCATTTTTATCAGTTCACCACTTGATTCTTTACTGTTTTATACAGCCAACAAATTTAGACAAGATTTTAGCCTTGTTTCTTATAGTTTTTCATCTTTTTAAGCATGTTTATCAACAACAAATCCCCACATAACACTTTTAATCATCATTCATCATCATATACATATACATAAGTAAAATAAATGCAAGATTACATAATCAAAAATAACAAGAGGATGAGGAGGACAATCTTTATACCACCAAGTTGATGTAGGTTGTGATTTGAGCATGGATTTTGATGGAGAAACTTGTGCATAGCCAAGACCATCTTCAAGACCACCAATCTTCATATACTCCTTGTGGAAAATCAGCCTTAGTACTCCATGGAAACTCCTCCTTGGATGTTATAAGCACCACCAATCAATAGGGTTTCAAATGGGCTTCAACATATGTGTAAATAACACATGATTTTGTGGTTTAAATTGATCAAGTGAAGGTGTTTTGTGAAGCAAATGGGACGGCCAAAAATGGGGAGGAAGAGAGAAAATGGTGATTTTTGCATGTAGGAAATGAGACTTGTGGGTTGTGTTGGTGGTTTTGTGTAGTTAGTGCTTAGCTTGTAAGCTAAGATGACAAGTGTAGCTACTTAGCTTACACTTGACACCAAATATGGTGTAGTGGCTAAGTTAGGCCGGTTTGAGTGGGAGTGGGGCAAGTGTCCCACTTGTCTCATCCCCATTTATTTACGGGTACTCCTCGATTCTAGTTTTCTCGATTTGCGTACCCTCGGGTCGTTTTACGAAAAACGTTTTTATAAATTATGAATCAACGGCACAAAACGAATCTAATAAAAATTGTTTCATCAAAAACGGAGTTCGAAAACGTAAATACGTAATCCTAGGGTTTCCGGTTTAGTCGTAAAGGACGTTAAATTAAAATCGTAAGTCCTAATCTCTTCTCGTAAATTTGTGAGTTTATGAACCAACACAAACTTAAAACTCCAAAATAACATTCGCGGATAAATTTATTTTCTGAAATATACGACTGTCACCAAAGACGGTGTATGTAAACGTAAGCACGTAACGTTGAATCCTCCAGTTTAGACGTAGTCGATGCTACTTCAAGACGTAAATCCAAATTTCTTCCCAGAAATAAGTGAGTTCATAAAATAATATTTTCAAATAAATATTAAGAATAAAATATCAATCATAAATTGACGGATTGTCACAACCCCCCCTTCTAGTTTCTACAGAAATGGTCAGTTTTGTTTTGAAACCCACCTTTGTTGGGTGGGGGTTTTATATCTGGAAGGTGTTCTAGATCTGAAGGGTCCTCTTGTAGAGGGTGTGTGTGATTTCTCAGAAGAAGAAGAGGTCTGAACAGCTTTTACTTTTTAGCCCGGAGGGCTTCACCTCTTCTGAACCACTCTATATGGTTGTGATCAGATGTAGTATGGACATCGCTTCCACAAGTTTCACAATATTTGGTAATAGAGCTTGGGTTTCTTGGTTTAATACCTCTTCTGAGTGAGATGATTTGATTATGTCCATGAGTGTCATGGTCATAACTTATACAAATATTACAAACAGGGTAATAGTGGCAGTCATCTGAGTGATGATTGCCCATACCACAATGAATGCATGGTGGGAAAGGCATATTTCACCTGGAATGAGATGCTTCAGTTTTGTGAGATCAGCACTAGTTTTGGCCAGCATATACTGAGTGTGTTCACAAGTGCGATGATCAGTCCTCTCACATTTAGTACAATAAATCACTCTTAGGCAAGTTTCAGTGAGATGGTTGTTTAGACCACATAAATCACAAACCTTTTTAAATTGTGTCTTGTACTTGAAATGAGGAGAGTCTGAAGGTTCATCTCTGAATCATGTTGGTGTTTTCTACTGCCTGAGTTGCAATTTGAGATCATTGATCTCTTACATGACAAGAGACATTCTCTCATCTTCCTCAGATCTAGCATTCTTCAGTTTATTTGTTGAAACTGAAGAGGTAGTTCCCATATGTGAACCTTCAACAGGAGCTGAAGAGTTCTTTGAAGTGTCAATTTTGACATGTTTGGAAGAACTACCTTTGTGTGTGGTGTGTGACTTGATGATAGACTGGATTGATTTGGGTCCAATAGAGGGTTTAACACCAGCCAGCTTCTCCAAAGGAGGAAGTGGGGTACTTACTTCATTCTCTATATCATCATCTGAGTCATCCTCAGTAACTGAGGACTCAACTAGTGCTGAAGTTTCAGCATTTTCTTGAAACTCAGGAAGAAGGATTCGTCTATTGTGATGATTGGGTAAATTCTCTTCACCTGACCTTTCAATGTCAGGGATCGAGCTACCATCCTCATTTGAGGCTTTGACAAAGATATCAAGAGCCTTAGGCTCTGATACCAATTGTGGAGTCCATTGATCGTTAGACTCAATGGTTATGAACCATTATATCTAGGTTGATCATCATTCATATGATAACATAGCGGAATAAGAACAATGATCATAACAAGGTGTTTGGACACAAAGAACACGAATTAAAACAAATGGGTTGCTCATTATATTAATAACAAACAACCACTAGACGTGTATACATTGAATCCCACGTCTAGTGCGACACACACTTTAGGTTTACATTGTGAATGAATAATATGAATAAAACCTAAGACTCTTGCTCCTTTTATAGTGGAAGGAACAGAATCTACAAGAGATCAAATCAAATAAACATCTAAATATTCTATTTAGATAAACTATATATTGTGTATATCATAAATAATATACTCAATATATTCCCTAAATAGAATTCTCCATCAAATCTTCAATATCCATCAGCGTTTGACTTTTTGACTGCGTTTGACTTTTGTTGACTTTCTGTCAACGCCTGAATTGCTCTTGTCAACGCCCAGATTGCTCTTGTCAACGCTTGAAGATTTTACTTGATATTTTCTTCGATTTTGAGTTTCTGCCACATCAACTTTTTGACCCAACATTTTACCGTTTCGAAGAGACGTCACCATATTCACGTGCTCATTTCCATTTTTCTTGTGTGCGGGATTCATGGTGGGGTAGCTCGGTAGCCTTCCCTCATCTCTTTTGCTTAATTGATCCGCTAATTGACCAACTTGTCTCTCAAGAGCTGCAATAGATTTAGTAGTGGTCTCGTGTCTTTGATTAGTGACCTCGAATTTTCTATTAATCTCTTGATTGTTGGTAGACAATGAATCCATAAGCCTATCAAACTTTCGGTCAAGGTTTAAGAGACGGTTATCATCTTGGCCTTGGCCCTGATTTGGATATTGTTGTTGTGGCCTATGATTGTAATAATTTTGTTGAAAATTAGATGAATCGCCACCCTCATACCTTGGTTTGTAACCATAGTGCTGTTGTTGGGCATTATTAGGGCGATTATCTTCATCTTTCCAACGGAGGTTGGGGTGATTGCGCCATCCAGGATTATAACTTTTGGAGAATGGGTCATTTCGTTGACGACCTCCATAGACTCGCCTCCTCATTTGGTGGCGCCCCCCAACTTTGACAATTATCGACAGAGTGACTTGGATCACCACACATTGAACACCCACTATGCGACACATTAGACACATTTGGCACACCTTTTCCTAGATTTTTCAACAAACGATCAACTTTCTTACTTAACTCGCTAATTTCAGAATTTGTGCCACGTTGGTTAGACACAAAATTGGCGGAAGATGGGTGGTTGTTTCGATCCACTGAAGCTTGTGTCTTGGAACCTTTGCTTAGTTTTTCAAAAAACTCCCATTCTTCCTCCATAGGCCGCGAGAAAAACATACCCCCACTAGTGGCCATCACAAATTGTTGGTTGTTATAATCCAACCCATCATAGAAGACTTTGACAAGCTCCCATTTTGGAACATCCTGATGAGGGCATGTTCTTAATAACTCCTTAAGTCTATTAAATGCTTCATGAAACTGCTCGCCTGGGATTTGACGAAAGGATTTAATCTTATTCCTAATGGCAGCAGTTTTACTTATAGAATAAAATTCCTCAAGAAAAGCAGATTGCATTTCAGACCATGAGTTAATACTACCAGGCTCAAGAGATGAGAACCAGTCCTTAGCTTGATCTTTAAGTGAGAAAGGAAAAAGGCGAAGTCTTACCTCATCCTTGGTAATGTTATTAACCTGATGTGTGTCAGCAATTGAGAAGAATTCTCGCAGATGTGCGTATGGCTCCTCACGACCTCTAAACACTGGGAAGATTGCTATGAGGTTCGGCTGGATCTTGAAGTTACTTGTAACCCCTTTAACCGGATCCGGATAAACGATAGGCGAAGGATCCTCGAAGATCCCCGGCCTGTAATAAGAATCAACACCCCGTGGTGGAGATTCTTCTCCGCTACTACTTCCGCTAGCACTTCCGCCAACATCTTCGTCACCTGGCATTTCAGCGAAAAGCTCTGCTAAACCTAAAAAATCAAGATTAGTAGAAAACTGTCGAAACGTCTTCCTTCTTAACCTTGCACTTTTCTCAACCTCAGGATCGTAAGATAACGGTGATGTTCGTCCCGATCTACGCGTGCGCATACACTAACCTGCACACTCACAAGAAACAAAACAAAACAAACAAAACAAACAAACAAACAAGAAAAATAAAAATCTTTTTATATTTTTTTATTTATTTAAAATAAAATATTAACAAAAACTTAAACGAAAAGCTCACTGAGTCCCCGGCAGCGGCGCCAAATTTTTGATCGATGTCGAAGTGCCGGTCAAAAAATAACCTAATTACCTTATACTAGATAGGGTAAGTGGGTATCGATCCACGAGGACTATGTGGTTTTAGTTTAAGTTTTAGGATGATCACTGATCAATAAAAGTTTTGTTTTTAAAATCTAACAACTAAAATACTTTTGATAATAAAAATACTGATTAAAAATTAAGATAATTATTAAACTAATAATAAAGCTAGAAAAATATAATAAAGATGTAAACAATTAAAAGAAAAATGCAATCCCTTCCAGCTCCTAATATTTATGGTTGATCACACTTATGGATTATTGAAACTTTTTAGAACCGATTACAAAGATTATTTTGACTTAATATGAATGAATTAATGTTGGCATTTATTATGTTTATCAACGACTCGCAATAATAAATCTTATACTAACCCAACCAATAATTATGTTTTAACAATTTATTTAGGTACAGTTTATATCGATTATACGACCATCTTTTTTTTAACTAAATAGATTAGGAATAAATCGTTAACTAATAATAAATTATCTCGCACATATAATTAAACATAATATTAAATCAATAAAAATAATTTATAAATAAATCATAAATCAATGTAATAAAAATATGATAACCCAAAAGTAATGATCAAACCATAAATAAAGTTACCGGAAAGAATTACACCAAAATTAGACGGACATCGCGGTGTACCCGAGCCAAAAAATATTAAACATCATCATGTCATGAAATCAAAAGAAAGAATCTTAATATGTTGCGTTTGTATCACCACCCAGGGAGAGACGATCTTTTTTCCTTTGTTATATATTGTCTCGGCAAACGTGCCAATATCACAACCAATTTTGTATTCTTTTCTCCTTTCTCTTCAAAGTGGCGGCTAGCTATTGTAATGTCAACAAACAAATGATTTTTTTTCTTATGCGGCTGAATAATTGTATCCCCTTTGTATTTATATAATACTTCCATCGGTGGGGTATTGGGTATTGGGCCCAAAAGTTATTATTTTTTTCCTTTTTATTATTTTTTTTCTTTTATTCTTTTGGCATATAATAACTTTGGCCAAATAAAAAAAACCCAACATCAATAATTGCTCGAACGAAACCTGGATAAATAAAAGATGACCGAAAATATTGCGACGCGCTCAAATCTTTTTCTTCAATATTTTTTCTTCATTTATCGGCACTCACAATGTCTTTTCTCCAAAAAATTAATTAAGCGGCCATTTTATTCCATTTCTCTCGTAACCTACATAATCACAAAACATACTCAAAGTACATATATAACGACAAATAAATATTCAATTATGCTAAATTAACATGCTATGAGGTGAATGCAAAATACACCGACCTTGTTCCTCCTTATACTTGTGCATATAACTTTTGGTTCCAGTCATATGCCTTGAGCAGTCACTATCCAGGTGCCAAATAGGCTTCCTGAGATCACACTACATAAGTTAAGGAAATGGTCAGTTTTGTTTTGAAACCCACCTTTGTTGGGTAGGGGTTTTAGATCTGGAAGGTGTTCTAGATCTAAAGGGTCCTCTTGTAGAGGGTGTGTGTGATTGCTCAGAAGAAGAAAAGGTCTGAATAGCTTTTGCTTTTTAGCTTGGAGGGCTTCACCTCTTCTGAACCACTCTATATGGTTGTGATTAGATGTAGTGTGGACATCACTTCCACAAGTTTCACAACATTTGGTAATAGAGTTTGGGTTTCTTGGTTTAATACCTCTTCTGAGTTAGATGATTCGATAATGTCCATGAGTGTCATGGTCATAACTTCCACAAATATTACAAACAGGGTAATAGTGGCAGTCATCTGAGTGATGATTGCCCATACGACAATGAATGCATGGTGGGAAAGGAAAATTTCACCTGGAAGAGATTTTTCAGTTTTGTGAGATCAACACTAGTTTTGGCCAGCATATACTGAGTGTGTTCACAAGTGCGATGATCAGTCCTCTCACATTTAGTACAATAAATCACTCTTAGGCAAGTTTCAGTGAAATGGTTGTTTAGACCACATAAATCACAAACCTTTTTAAATTGTGTCTTGTACTTGAAATGAGTAGAGTCTGAAGGTTCATCTCTTAATTGTGTTGGTGTATGCTGCTGCCTGAGTTGAAATTTGAGATCATTGATCTCTTGCATGACAAGAGACATTCTCTCATCTTCCTCAGATCTAGCATTCTTCAGTTTATTTGTTGAAACTGAAGAGGTAGTTTCCATATGTGAACCTTTAGTAGGAGTTGAAGAGTTCTTTGAAGTGTCAATTTTGACATGTTTGGAAGAACTACCTTTGTGTGTGGTGTGTGACTTGATGATAGACTGGATTGATTTGGGTCCAGTAGAGGGTTTAACACTAGCCAGCTTCTCCAAAGGAGGAAGTGGGGTACTTACTTCATTCTCTATATCATCATCTGAGTCATCCTCAGTAACTGAGGACTCAACTAGTGCTGAAGTTTCAGCATTTTCTTGAAACTCAGGAAGAAGGATTCGTCTAGTGTGATGATTGGGTAAATTCTCTTCACCTGACCTTTCAATGTCAGGGATCGAGCTACCATCCTCATTTGAGGCTTTGACAAAGACAATAGATTTAGTGCTGGAGGATCCTTCAACACCAAGCATTTTCCTCTTTTGAGCAGGAATTTGTTCACTTATGCATTGATTTACACTATCAGAGTTTCTAAGCCAAGATTTAACAATATCTTTTGCTTCTTTTAGTTCAACTCTTAGGGAGTTATTTTCCTCCAAAATTTATTTGTTCAATTGTTGAAAAGTAAGAATATCAAGTTTAGCTTCTTTTAGCTCTATTTGCTTACTTTCAAAATCTTCAAGTTTTAAAACAAGTTTATGAAATTTTTCAAGCAAATTGTTTCCTTGTTCTTCAACAAATTTTAGATCAATACACAGGTAATCAAAGACAAATTTAATGTCATCTTTATCTTATAATTCAAGAAGAGTTTGTACCTTTTTTATTGTGATATTGACCCATTCACCATTTCTGGCACTTTCTCTGGCCACAACATTGGAGTTAGCCCCTTCATCATCAGCAAGTTCCATCAGCACTTTCACATTCATCATTTCATCATCATCTGAAGAAACATCTTCTTCATCCCATTCATAGGCTTCATCAATAAGCCTATTGTTCTTGTCTTGCCTGGGAGCCTTGGAGGAAGAACTTTCAGTGCTCATGAGGGCCAATCTAGTCTTAATTTCTCTGTATTTGGCCTCGAAGTCTTTTGTTGGTCGAAGTTCAACCATGTTTTGCTGAAATGAAGTAGAAGCAATTTGTTTTGGTTGAAATGATGATTGACCAGATGATCTTGATTGAGTCGGTGAGGAATAGGAAGGGAGAGATGTTTTTGAATAACGATCCCTAGCATAGTGACCAGTCTTCCCACATTTGTAGCATTCAGTGTCAACTAAAGCTTTTGTGGAGCTGGAGAACTTGCCTCCTTTCTTAAAGAACCTTCTAGACTTGGCCAGAAGTTCCCTTTCATGAAATTCCTCTTTGAGGTCATTCAGATATTCCTCACTAGTTCTGGTACCTTCCTCATCATCAGTACTATTTTGGTAGTCTTGAATGACAGCCTCACTGAAGAAGGCTGTGGACAAGGGAGTAGCAATGGTTAATGTTATACTCTTGCTTGAGCCTTCATAAATCCTATCAACTAGGTTTTCTTCATATTTAAGTTTCCCAAAAAGAGAGGCTAGATCACAATCTTTAATGTGATTAACATTTCTCAAGCTTTGGCAGAACCTGAGCCACTTCTTTGGCAATGCATTAACAAAAACTGTGTTGATTTCAAGTTTTGAAAGCTCAACACCATCATTCACAAGTTCATTCATTAGTGCTTTGTATCTGGTGAATGTCTGTGTGAGGGTTTCCCCTTCTTTGTGCTTGAAGGTGTTGTATTGAAGCTTTAAACCCATGATTTTGGTTTCTTTTACATCAGAGGGTCCCTCATGGTAAAGAATAAGGTCCTCCCGTGTAGCTTTGGCTGTTTTGCAATTTATAACAGAATTAATTTGGTCATTTGGAAGCATAGATATGATGAGACTTTTGAGACGCTGATCTAGGTTAACAGCTTTTTTCTCATCAGTAGTCCATTGTTCTTCAGGTTTTCTATTGTCCCCAACCATGGGAACAAAAGGACCATTTTCAATGATTCCAAGGAATTGAGGTTCAATCCCAACCATGTGGACAAGAAACCTCTTCTCCAATTTGTAAAATTGGCTACCTCTAGTACAGGAGCAGCATTGAGTTGGCCACCCCTATATTATAGGGTTTGTGGTATGACCTGAGCCATTTTTGGATCTTGATTTGAAAACTTTTAAATGAGCAGTTTAATAATATAAGAGTTTAGCTAATCAAAATGCTCTAATACCACTTGTTGGTCCCTTGTAATTCGTTATTACTTATTAACTTAAATAATAACTCTTTACTACGACTCAAGTGTGTTGTTTTAACAATAGATAAGAACTATGAACAATTAAAACAACAATACCAATATACTTTTCAACGTATAGACTTTTATTAGAATCAAATAAAGAATCTATAACCCACTTTGTTTGCGAAATAACAAAGTGGTTGAAATACAATGGGTTGTGATCTCCTCTACTTAAACGTCTAACCAAAGTTAAAGTCCAAGCTCCAATCTATACGTTCATATGCATCTTGGCTATATGTTTTAGTTGGTATCGAGAGAGAAAGGTTTTCCAGAGTTTTATCACTTATATTGGTTAACCCTTTCTCTCTCAATGTACACTCCTTTTATTGGCAGTGTAAACTAGGGTTTGCATTTTGCATGTTTCAATGCAAGGGTTTATCCAGTGGGTGGTTGATGCCCATGCTGGATAAACAATATAAAGTACATATTAAACTATTCTATCAGAGATAAAGGTTGTACATGTATCTAAGTATACAAGCAACCTACTTTGACTTAAAGTTATCTTTTCTCGCCTAATGCAAACCATCAGAATACTAATCAGTATCCTAGAGGAGATTGACATCATTCAGTTTGGTATTGTCAAACCAAACTGAACTGAAAGCCCTTCTTCAGTCCTTGTTCTTCAGCAACTAGACCGCCTAGTATTTGAAGCAAAGACTCCATTATCTTCTAAGTTCACTGGAAGGGGATTGCTGAACTTTCTTCAGCTATAAATTCTTCTGTAGGAACTTTGTTCCTCTGGTCATCCTTCAGCAGACTGGCCATACTGCTGAGCATGAAACACTTAGGGGGATTTTATATTTAAATCCTAAAGTTGCTTCAGGGTCAGTAAATACTGACCCAACAAACCTCCTTGTCAAAGTTGGCCGTATAAGAAAAGGGTTGTTAGTTGTTGTGAGTGACACAAACACCTTCCTAAGTGATTAGAGCATCTTTTGTTTAATCTGTTAGAAATAGTTAATTAGAGATTTCGAGGTGTTAAGTAAGACAAGATGGTTAAGTGTTGCTAGAAAACGCATAAAAGCTTTATTGTTCAATCAGCAGGGTTCTTTTGACATGATTATTGTGTTTGAGGGCTTGGATTAGCTATAAATTTAAGCTAAAATTGAGTCCCGCAGCCGGTACTAGGTTCTTGTTGGTAGTGGTAAAAAAGTGCACCTTATCTCACTATTAGGCCAATATAACCCACAAAACGTTAGTTCTGTTGCAGCTTATATCAGCAACCCTGGGGGTTTTCTCTCGTGATTTTTGTGTTAATTACTTGATCATTAGTTGTAATTTAAGTTTATTCAGCCATAGGATGGCCAGCTCAATTCATTGTATGCTTTTGATGGATCTTAGACGACATTAGACTCACACTGATAACAGTAGGTGTGTTTGGCAGTTTGAAGTAGAATCTTCTTCGTTTTTGGATCGTTAACTATAGTTTAGATTAGGTCTAGGACTTTTTTGTTTGGTATCTAATTTTCGTGGTTAATGGAAGCCTTATAGCCCTTGTTTTGTCTCAAATCAGTAAGATCATCTGATTTCTAGTCGTGGTATAACTGAAGGCCTAGTAGGTTTGTTTTGAATCGGTGGTGTTCATTAGTTGGCATAATAGCATTATTTAGGTCAGATTTGGAGTTAATCAGTAGGAATCTAGGTTTGGAGGTCTTGTGTTCGTATAGTTTTGCCAATAGCACCCACTGCGTAGAACCCATAGCCTTGTCTGTTAGTTTGCAATATTGTGGGTATCGAGTTATTCTTTGATTTGCATATTTTTGGGTGTGTTTGACTCCTCACAACCAAAAGGTTGTGAGGGTGCCGTCTATTGCCCAGCAACTCTCATACTCCTTTCCCAGGCAATCCATAAACCCCAGCAGTAAGTAGAAACATAGACAAGCAAAAAGGGTTAAGTCTGTGCATGTTTATATATTAATTTGAGCTTTAATCGTGTTAAATTATACTTGTTTTCTTGTTTTAGTGTTAAGTTAAGTCATTCTTCATCAGTTAGTTTAAAAGAACAAAAATATATTTGGAATAAAAATTAAGGGCCAGGACTCGAACTTGCGCCCCTACTTCCACACCACACACACATTACCGTTGTGCCCTATGGTCTTTACTGGTTAAAGTTACCCTAGGGCTAGTGTTAAGGGGTTGTTCAGTTTGCTTATTATTAAGCAATTCAAGTTTAATCAGCTCGCTTTTGGTTTATTTAGTTTAGATTTTCTTGGTTTTTCAATTTTAAGTAGATTATCATTAAGTTTAGGATTTTTTAAAAGTGAAATCATGTGACAATCCGTCAATTTAGGGTTTATATTTTATTCTTAAATATTATTTAAAAACATTATTTTAATGTTATATTATGAACTCACTTATTTTTGGGAAGAAATTTGGATTTACGTCTTGAAGTAGCATCTACTACGTCTAAACCGGAGGATTCTACGTTATGTGCTTACGTTTACATACACCGTTTTGGTGACAGTCCGGCATTTTAGAAAATAAATGTATCCGTGAATATTATTTTGAGATTTTAAATTTGTGTTGTTTCATAAACTCACAAATTTACGAGAAGAGATTAGGACTTACGTAAATAATTTAACGTCCTTTACGACTAAACCAGAAACCTTAGGGTTACGTATTTACGTTTTCGAACTCCGTTTTTGATGAGACAATTTTTATTAGATTCGTTTTGTGCCGTTGATTCATAATTTATAAAAACGTTTTTCGTAAAACGACCCGAGGGCACGCAAATCGAGGAAACGAGATTCGAGGAGTACCCGTAAATAATTGGGGATGAGACAAAACCACTTTTGCCCCACCCCCAATATGGGATGGCAAAACTAGCTACCAACACCCATGAGGTGTCAAAGCTTCACAAGGAAGCTTATACACTTGTAACTAGCTTAACACTTAAGCTAAACTCACAACTACTCCACCTCAAAACTACACACCAAAACCACTCACTTCATTTGCAACTCAGGCAAACCACCATTTTCCTCTCCTCCCTCTCTCTAAATTCGTCCCATATCCACCATAAACCACCCCTTTGATCAAAAATCTAGCCATGACCCAAGGCTATAATCAACATATGTTGAAGCCTAGTTGAAGTTATGAAGATTGGAGGTGATCTTAACATCCAAAAAGGAGTTTCCATGGAGTTATGGGCTGATTTTCAAGAAGATAATCATCCATTTGAAGGACGCAAGAAGTTCATTTGCCAAATTGAAGAGTTGATAACAAGAACCAAGTCTTGTTCATCAAAAACCTCATCTTTTCATCACTAATGGTGGTATAGAGATTGTTCTTCCTATCCCCTTGTTATTTTGAATATGTAATCTTGTAATTTATTTATTTATGTATATGTATATGATGATGAATGATGATTAAAAATATTATGTGGGGATTTAGTGTTGATAGATTTGATAAATATGGGTAAAAAGATGAACAACTATATGTAAAAGTGATTAATCTTGCTTAATTTAGTAGGCTGTATAAAAACAGTAAATAACCATATGATGAACTGATAAAATGGTATAGATGAATTGATATACAGTGAGTATTGAGACTTGTACACATGTGAGAGTTGGCCATGCAATGGAATCATAAAAATGAGTGAGATATGATCAAAACAAGTTTAGAGTGCAAATCTGAGTACACTATTTTGGACGAATTTTATAAAATACTTAGAGGTTGATTCATCAGTAGCTATATGGAAATAAAATGAAGCACATATCATGTAGTTTCTGTGATAAAAATTTGAGGTCCTATCTCATTATAGAACTATAGATATGGACATTTTAGTGAACTTAAAATTTAGGACTGATTTTGTGAAATTAAAGTTCAATATTATTATATAAGCACTCAAATAAATATAGTATAAAATGTGAATTAAAACCCACTAACTTATATATTTCATTTATATAAATATTTATAAGGATTAATAAATGTGCATTATATAAAAATGGTAGTTGAATAAGATTTATAAGTTATAAAAACTATAAACATGATTTTTACGACTTTTTCGGCTATTACCGTAAACCTAACATTTTTCGCCAATTAAAACTTAGACGATCAAACCCGTCTAATATAAAGCTTTTAAAAGTCATATACTGATGTATAAGTACCTAATACAAGTAAAAACCGATAAAACCCGAACTATATGACATACGGACATTAACGAGCTAAGTTAGCATATTTGGACTAATAATTTAACTAAATAAGTTAAACACTTATAAAAATTACTTATTGGGCTTAACCCATTTGGGCCCAACATGTAAAGTATAAATACTGATAATACAAGTGTAAAATGGATTAATACAAGTTAATGAACTTATAATAGGCTTATTGGACCTAAAACACGTAAATAGGTAAAACTAGTAAACTAGTAAAAAGTTACCAATACATAACACTAAAACGAGTAAATGAGAATATGTAAACCCACTTGATCATCATATATATAAAATCATCATATGTATACATAATTGTTATTTTATAAAGTCGTTGGACAAGAGTCTAAGACAAGTATTATTTGTCTAGGTTTCCGTGATTGAAGCACGTACCGTACGTCCGAATTGCCGATAACCCGCTTTCCCACATCAACGTGAGTTCATAGCCTCGCACTCTTTTAAATGTTTTATGAAATGTTTTATAAACCCGCGAGGGAGATAACATGTTAGTTTTTATGAAATAGGACACTAGTTGTCCCGATTGTTTTTTTATTGATTTGGACCCGAATGATTGTATGACCCGATGAATGATTAAATTAACCGATAGATGAAATGAAATGGATTATTAAAGTTAGGTTATGTCACTAAAAGTCCCATTATCATGAATTGTGAACTACCGGGATTTGGTAGACGCTTATGCATATAATAGTACTATTTGGGGACGATCACCCCAGTTCGCGCCTTGACGGTTGATCCCCGTCGTGCCACATTGATTGGTAAGCGAATTTATGTATGAGAAGATTTCTATAAGCGTGATTATTGTGATGACACGCTGTTTTAGATGGGCAAATGATTGTCGGGTTAGCTACCCGTTGTTTGGTTTAGTAAGGTAACAATGTCATGCGGCTTGTAATAATCCAAAAATAACGAAATACTGCTTTATGCATTGAATTATGATATATTGCCTGACTAGCAATACAGGGTCTTATTATTGATATTATGTTCGTGTTTTGGTTTTATATAACCATATTCATATAACGGTTTTTATTTAATCTATACAACATTATAAAACGTATTGTATGATGTTTTAACGACAATGGTTCGTATAATGATTTTGAAGGCGAAAGCCTATATTGTAATTTTGATAAGGATTTGTATAAAATGCCTTTGGCTATTTTATGGCCTATTACAAAGATTTGTACAAAATGATTTTCGGTAATAATTTTATACCGATGTTATATTGATGGTATTTATTAAACTCTATGAATTCACTCGGCGTTATCGCTGACCTTTTCTTTTAACATGTTTTATCTCAGGTACTTGAAGGTAATTCTCGGGAAGACAACAAGAATTCATGGCATGCACTTAAATAATAATTTCCATTCAAATGCTTTGTAAAACCTGTATAAAATACAATGACTTGGGACCTATGTAAATTTGATATTTATGAATGGAAATGCTTTATTATTAAAATCGCGATTTTTAAGCGTTGTATATGATGTGAGTAATGTGCTATCCCGTAACACCAATGAGTCTTCCGCTGTATTGAATTGTGTTGGGGGTGTTACAGTTTGGTATCAGAGCTCTCGTTATAGAGAACGAAAGATTTTTAAAACTAAGGTTTTGAATAAAACATTTCAAAATCTTTTAACTATAAACATTTTTCTAAAAATGTCTATAAATCTTTTGACTATAACGGTGCCGAAGAATTCCCGAGTTACCGACAAGGCCAGACTGAGAAGTGTTATTTTAATATATATATATATATATATATATATATATATATATATATATATATATATATATATATATATATATATATATATATATATATATATATATATATATATATATATATATATATATATATATATATATATATATATATATATATATATATATATATATATATATATATATATATATATATATATATATATATATATATATATGATGTAATTTGATTACATGATTGTTTGATGATTATTCTATATTTATACAAGGTATTTATACGACGTAGATTGTCACAAGGAACCCTAAATCCCCTAGTAAATTAACCGAAGCTATTCTCGTAGGAATTCTAGCAATCCTAGATCTAAACCAAGTTGTGGATATTTATGATCCCAACAAATGGTTGATATTCGTATAAATGTAGATATTAGTTGATTGTGATATTGAAAAAGATTTGGTGAGATTAAAACTGATATCGATGTCATGACGATCTTTCCTTATAGAGTGGAGTTTGACAAAACGTTACCACCTAGAAAGATGTCATCTGATTCGTTGTCATCCAATTCTTAAATTGAAATCGAAAGGGTGAATGTTGCACTTGAGGCTGTCATTGGAACCATTACCCAAAAGCCTCATGCCACTAGTACCTTTCCGAGAAGTCTAATTGAATGTATGAGTCATCTCATACTAGTGACTTATTTGATAACTATTGATGAAGGAGATATAGGATTGGAAATTAAGTGTTGATCATATCGAGCTTTTATTTCCCTTTTAAGGTTTATGAATAAAGTTGAAAGTATTGGAGAATGAAGTAGGATATCGCATTGAGTATAAGTTGATTGAAAACTTGAATAAAGTAAAATTTAACTTGTATGGAATAAGGGATTGTTAAGAGGAAGTCGTTAAGTTCTGTGATTGAATTATATGGTTTTAATTGATTGTTGATTCGTGTTAAGGATTGTTCCTAGACCATTGTCCATTGACGAGGATGCCCAGTGTCCAAGAAATAAATTGAAGAAATCTTCTTCTGAATTGAGACCGATGGATCTTCTGGGACATGTGGAACACCTAACGACTCTTGTAGATTAGTATTCATTATGGTATCTTTTAAAAATCCTTAACTTAACTGAGACATCAGTTGGTAGGAAGAGTTCTTGGAATTGTATGACATAGTGACACGTAATGTGTTACGGTACAATTTTGACTTGTTTGTGATTAATGAAAAGACTACCTTTGATTGCTAAATCCTACATGTATCGATGTTATCTATCTGTTATTGCTTCATCCTAATGTTCGCATTAGTGATGCAACCATTGAACAAGTACTCATCTCGGTTTGAGTTACGTTGTGGATTATTCTTTTCGAGCGCCAGCAAGGTCATGAACCTCATGATTATTTGGCTAAAGCTCATTTGCTATCATATTGTAGTTAGTTCTTGGTGAACAACTTTTCATCACTCTTTGCATATCACTCATTGTTTTTATAAGATAAAACAGTATCCCTTTAGAAAAATTGAATTTTCATCACTATAAGGATTATTCAAAGCGAGATTTATAAGTGATCGTTATCGAAATGAAGTTGTTTATAAAACACCTTGGAAAACTTAATTGTTTTCATAACAAAGAAAATCTTTGTAAATTTATTTTTGATTCTTATTTAAGAATTAAGCATGAAAATGTTTTTATTATAAACATGATGATAAAATTTTGACGAACTGAGTATTGCGTCGTTAATCTTGAAATTGTATATAGTTGCGCGCCTACATACAATTTGGAATGGACCATGCAAGGCTGATTAGTAGTCACCATAAAACTGATTAATAAACACTACATTTTCTTTAAAGATTGTGAAAGATTAAATTTTATGAGATCTACAAGAAGTGAAAAATAGGGACATAGTGTTAGGGACACCTCATATGTGCCTGTAGCATCTATTCTTCTGAGTCCAATTTACTCAACTGTGGAAATTATTTTATTTGACAATTGACAATTCTTTCTTGTCCAATTCTCCCGTAGTGAGATTCTTAGGAAAAGTATCTGATTACCGAGTGTTGATACCTGACTGGATGTATCGACGTTCCTATCATTTCTTTTGATTTAATGTCATTTGAATGACCTGGGTAACGATCCGAGGAGCTTTCGAATGCGTACTCAAATTATTAAAACATGGGATATATTCATGTTCGTTAAATGTTTTCGTCTGTATCTGATTTGAAATTCGCTCGCATAGATTATGCGTTAACCTTACTCTTTTAAGGTTAGTTATGTCTCCTGATATCCTTAAATTTGTGAAGGATTATGAGTTAGTATTAGTCTTTTGAGAAGTTCACATCTTATCGACGGTAATGAAACTGGAAAGTTGATAGTGCCAGTAGAATGGATTGATTAATTATGACATGAGGACATTGACTTAATTAATGGGAACTCGAGTAGAATTCCCCTAAAAGATAAGATGTTGATTATCAAAAGTGATCTAAATAATTCTTGATGGATGACCATATACTGCATTTAGACTTGAAATTATACCGTGAATGGTTGTGAATTAGTCATAGATATTATAATCTAGAAAGAACTTAAAGAAAATTTATTAAAAGATGTTTCCGTTATCTGAAACTTTAGGAGGTATTTGTTGGTGAATTACCTAGACTTTTGCCATTAAGGAAAGTTGAAATTGGTATTGATTATATTCCCGATGCTGCACCTGTGGCTTGTGCACTGTACGTCAGCACCATCTGAATTAAAAGAATTACCGTACAACTGAGAGAGTTGTCGGAGAAAGCTTTTATTCTACCAAGCTCGTCATTATGAAGAGCTATGGTGTTATCATTCCTTATATTTGTTTAATTACTGTGAACTAAATAAATTGACGATTAAAATCTATATCCACTACCCAAGATGATACATTTGTTCGATCATTTACAAGGTTCTAGCGTATGTTCTAAAGATTTGATCCACGACATGGTTATCATCAACTTCGCGTCCGCGTAGAAGATTATCTATTCCAATCACTACATCCAGAACTTGTAATGAACATTATGAGTTTCATGTTATGTCCTTTGGATTGACCAATGCACATGTGGCATCCTTAAATTTGGTGAATCACGTGTGTAGGCTGTAATTTGATAAATTCATGCTTGTGATCATTAAGGACCATTTGTTTATTTATAAGAATAGAAAGGAGTTAATAATTATTTGTAGACTGCCCGGAGTTGTCCGAGCAATGAAAAATATGTACCTTGAATAATTAACATGTAATTTAATGCTTAATCCTTTATATTATTTGACCGTGTGATTAATAGAAATAGGAATATATTGACTCTTAAAAAAATTAGAGCCATTTAAGACTTTGGGTCTTACCAAAAAGAAAGTGCAAATATGTTTTGACAAATGTTTTAACAAAGGATTTTTAAGGAATCATTCCTTATAATTAAATCATTTAACTAAACTCCTGTTTAGGGGTAAATGTTGGTGTATACCTTAAGACAACCTAAGAGTAATTGAGAAAAAACATTTAAACCATGACTTGAAATTTGAAATGACAAAATTTGCTTGTCAACTAAGAAAATTTTGACCAAAGTATAAACAAAGTTTTTTTCAAACATTTACAAATCTTGTTAATTATTCTCGATAAATCAACAAAAATCGTGTTAACTAAATTCGAATTTATTTTAAACATTTTTCTATAATTGTACGAACTGAGAAAATTTAAAACTTTTTACGTTTACGTTTCATAAAAATTGAATATTTATTATTTAAATTACTTTAATTATTTATCGACGCTTTAAACGTCGGATTGAGCAAAACTGATAAAAATAATAGTTGAGGCGAGACTAAAACCTAGAAAATATGAAGAAAGAAATCTTGAACGAATACGGTCATGATAATTATTTCATCACGAAAGATGAATGTAGATACTGACACATAATATAGAAAGGATAAAGAATCCATTAGGATGTGTTCCCTAATAATGACTGTGCAAAATAAATTGCAAAACAATTTAAAAATAGTTGACGATTGTAAAAAGGATAACATAGATAATAAAAGGGGTTCGCGGCTAATGTAAACCATTAGAATTGAGAAGTCGATGGCGTTAAATGTATAAAAGGCCACTTGTGGTTGCCTAAATATGGAGGTTTGTGAGATATAGTCAGGTTGGTATAAGTATTCTATCCCTGCCATTTCTGATTAAGTGTATCTTTATCTGAAGAAGTTGTATTGATGGCAAATTATGAAGGCAGATATCGCCTCATACATTAGTAAACGTCTAACTATTGCAAAGGTCATCATCTGAATTTGATTCGATTTGGGTCATCATCGACAGACTGACCAAATCTACTAATATCATTCCCGTTAATGATAGATTCTCGATGAAGAAATTGACTCTTTGTATTTAAAGGAGTTGTGTAAACATAGTGTGCCTGTATCGATCATCTCTATCAAGATCCTCACTTCGCATCGAATTTCTAGAGATTTGCTCAGAAGTCATTGGGAACGAACCTTGATGAGAGTACTGTTTACCACCCCAATCGAAGGGACGAGGTAAAGTAACGATACAAAATACTAGAAGTGTTGTTTTATGTTTGAATGATTGACCTTTGGTAATAAACCGTATAATCGCTTTCCTTTGAAGATATTATCCTTGATGATTATCGTATTAGGATCGAGATCGAATCCTGTTAGGATCTAAATATTAGAGCATCTGTAAGAAGGAGTTGGGATGAAGACATCCGACATATACCCATTGTGAGTTGGACATGTCTTTTAGGTTTAAGGTTTCCTATGATGACAAACCTAACCTTACAAAATACCTGACACGTGAGACCTGAAATGATTGTTGAAATTAGGATCTGATTATTGATTGCCGGTAGTGGGCAGGAGGTTATGTGAATATGAAAAGTAGATCTTGAAGTGCAAGATGGGTAGCGAAGTTATGCCAGAAATTTTAACCTTGGAAAAACGAATAGATGATCTGAAGGATCATGGGAAATAAGTCCCCGTTGTATGGGACCATTGAGATGATGAAAAAGTTGGTTTGAAAGGCATATAAGCTGGATCTACCCTAGGGCTTCAAGGACTGCGTGTATTATGTTTCGTATATCGAACTTAATAAATGTCTATCAAGTGAAAATCTGAATTCTTCTTGATGAAAGTTAGTTCGGCGAAAAGTTGCATTCATCAAAAACCCGTGAACATCATGGATAGAGAAAGTAAGTCAACATTAAGCCTAATCTTATTCCCGTAGTTATGTTTGATGAAACTCGCGTATTGTAATGAATTACATTTGAGAAAAAAGACCGAATGTGGAGGAAATACCCACATGGCTCTAACTCTATAAGAAGCGAGTAGTGCGATAAATTGATCTTTGAGGACAAAGATCCTGTTTAAGGGTAAATGCTGTGACAATCCGTCAATTTATGGTTTATATTTTATTCTCAAATATTATTTAAAAACATTATTTTAATGTTATATTATGAACTCACCTATTTTTGGAAAGAAATTTGGATTTACGTCTTGAAGTAGCATCTACTACGTCTAAACCGGAGGATTCTACGTTACGTGCTTACGTTTACATACACCGTTTTGGTGACAGTACGACATTTTAGAAAATAAATTTATCCGTGAATATTATTTTGAGATTTAAAATTTGTGTTGGTTCATAAACTCACAAATTTACGAGAAGAGATTAGGACTTACGTAAATAGTTTAACGTCCTTTACGACTAAACCAGAAACCTTAGGATTACGTATTTACGTTTTCGAACTCCGTTTTTGATGAGACAATTTTTATTAGATTCGTTTTGTGCCGTTGATTCATAATTTATAAAAACATTTTTCATAAAACGACCCGATGGCACGCAAATCGAGGAAACAAGATTCGAGGAGTACCCGTAAATAATTGGGGATGAGACAAAACCACTTTTGCCCCACCCCCAATATGGGATGGCAAAACTAGCTACCAACACCCATGAGGTGTCAAAGCTTCACAAGGAAGCTTATACACTTGTAACTAGCTTAACACTTAAGCTAAACTCACAACTACTCCACCTCAAAACTACACACCAAAACCACTCACTTCATTTGCAACTCATGCAAACCACCATTTTCCTCTCCTCCCTCTCTCGAAAATCGTCCCATATCCACCATAAACCACCCCTTTGATCAAAAATCTAGCCAGGACCCAAGGCTATAATCAACATATGTTGAAGCCTAGTTGAAGTTATGAAGATTGTAGGTGATCTTAACATCCAAAAAGGAGTTTCCATGGAGTTATGGGCTGATTTTCAAGAAGATAATCATCCATTTGAAGGACCCAAGAAGTTCATTTGCCAAATTGAAGATTTGATAACAAGAACCAAGTCTTGTTCATCAAAAACCTCATCTTTTCATCACTAATGGTGGTATAGAGATTGTTCTTCCTATCCTCTTGTTATTTTGATTATGTAATCTTGTAATTTCTTTATTTATGTATATGTATATGATGATGAATGATGATCAAAAATATTATGTGGGGATTTGGTGTTGATAGATTTGATAAATATGGGTAAAAAGATTAAAAACTATATGTAAAAGTGGTTAATCTTGCTTAATTTAGTAGGCTGTATAAAAACAGTAAATAACCATATGATGAATTGATAAAATGGTATAGATGAATTGATATACAGTGAGTATTGAGACTTGTACACATGTGAGAGTTGGCCATGCAATGGAATCATAAAAATGAGTGAGATATGATCAAAACAAGTTTAGAGTACAAATCTGAGTACACTGTTTTGGACGAATTTTATAAAATATTTAGATGTTGATTTATCAGTAGCTATAAAGGAATAAAATGAAGCACATATCATTTAGTTTATGTGATAAATATTTGAGGTCCTATCTCATTATAAAACTATAGATATGGAAATTTTAGTGAACTTAAAATTTAGGACTGATTTTGTGAAATTAAAGTTTAATATTATTATATAAGCACTCAAATAAATATAGTATAAAATGTGAATTAAAACCCACTAACTTATATATTTCATTTATATAAATATGTATAAGGATAAATAAATGGACATTATATAAAAATGGTAGTTGAATAAGATTTATAAGTTATAAAAACTATAAACATGATTTTTACGACTTTTTCGGCTATTACCGTAAAATTAACATTTTTCGCCAATTAAAACTTAGACGATCAAACCCGTCTAATGTAAAGTTTTTAAAAGTCATATAATGATGTATAAGTACCTAATACAAGTAAAAACCGATAAAACCCGAACTATATGACATACGGACATTAACGAGCTAAGTTAGCATATTTGGACTAATAATTTAACTAAATAAGTTAAACACTTATAAAAAATACTTAATTGGCTTAACCCATTTGGGCCCAACATGTAAAGTATAAATACTGATAATACAAGTTTGAAATGGATTAATACAAGTTAATGAACTTATAATAGGCTTATTGGACCTAAAACACGTAAATAGGTAAAACTAGTAAACTAGTAAAAAGTTACCAATACATAAACACTAAAACGAGTAAATGAGAATATGTAAACCCACTTGATCATCATATATATAAAATCATCATATGTATACATAATTGTTATTTTATAAAGTCGTTGGACAAGAGTCTAAGACAAGTATTATTTGTCTAGGTTTCCGTGATTGAAGCACGTACTGTACGTCCGAGTTGCCGATAACCCGCTTTCCCACATCAACGTGAGTTCATAGCCTCGCACTCTTTTAAATGTTTTATGAAATGTTTTATAAACCCGCGAGGGAGATAACATGTTAGTTTTTATGAAATAGGACACTAGTTGTCCCGATTGTTTTTTTTATTGATTTGGACCCGAATGATTGTATGACCCGATGAATGATTAAATGACCCGATAGATGAAATGAAATGGATTATTAAAGTTAGGTTATGTCACTAAAAGTCGCATTAGCATGAATTGTGAACTATCGGGATTTGGTAGACGCTTATGCATATAATAGTACTATTTGGGGACGATCACCCCAGTTCGCGCCTTGACGGTTGATCCCCGTCATGCCACATTGATTGGTAAGCGAATTTATGTATGAGAAGATTTCTATAAGCGTGATTATTGTGACGACACGCTGTTTTAGATGGGCAAATGATTGTCGGGTTAGCTACCCGTTGTTTGGTTTAGTAAGGTAACAATGTCACGCGGCTTGTAATAATCCAAAAATAACGAAATACTGCTTTATGCATTGAATTACGATATATTGCCTGACTAGCAATACAGTGTCTTATTATTGATATTATGTTCGTGTTTTGGTTTTATATAACCATATTCATATAACGGTTTTTATTTAATCTATACAACGTTATAAAAAGTATTGTATGATGTTTTAACGACAATGGTTCGTATAATGATTTTGAAGGCGAAAGCCTACATTATAATTTTGATAAGGATTTGTAAAAAATGCCTTTGGCTATTTTATGGCCTATTACAAAGATTTGTACAAAATGATTTTCGGTAATAATTTTATACCGATGTTATATTGATGGTTTTTATTAAACTCTATGAATTCACTCGGCGTTATCGCTGACCTTTTCTTTTAACATGTTTTATCTCAGGTACTTGAAGGTAATTCTCGGGAAGACAACAAGAATTCATGGCCCGCACTTAAATAATAATTTCCATTCAAATGCTTTGTAAAACCTGTATAAAATACAATGACTTGGGACCTATGTAAATTTGATATTTATGAATGGAAATGCTTTATTATTAAACGACGTGATTTTTAAGCGTTGTCTATGATGTGAGTAATGTGCTATCCCGTAACACCAACGAGTCTTCCGCTGTATTGAATTGTGTAAATTTGGGGGTGTTACAAATCAGAACTTTCCTTTTATTATTTAATTTTTTATCATTTATTTCGTTTTAGATTTTATAAAATAGATTAAAAAATAGTTAAAAGTGTTTTAAAATTTTAGAAAAATATTTTTTAGGTTTTAATTTATATGTTTTTGGTTTACATCCATTAAAATTTGCATTTTCACTTTTTATTGATTTTATTAATTTTTTAGTTTTTTTATTAAATTTTGAAATTTAATACAAAATAATTAAAAAGGTTTTGGAAATTTTGGTTTTCATTTTAGTTTTAATTAGATTTTTCTTAGCTTAAATTAAAATTTTGGTGATTTTTAGTGCACTTTATTTTTCGTCAAGTTTTACGATCTCGCGTTTTTTACGTCGTAGTGTACTTTTTAGCGTAAATCGTCTTTATTTTCTCTCTCCAAACCAAAAAAGGACACTAATCAAAACATTTGATTTTATTATATTGTCCTAATACACATACACTTCCGCCGAGAACGAACTCGCATTTATCGGTTTTACGGTTTTCCTAAATCGTATAACGTAATACTTGCCCGCTTTATATTCCTTTTTCCTAAAAGGGTATAAAAATACTTTCATCAATAATGTTACTCCCTCCGTCCTAAATTAATAGTCCCCGACAAAAAACACATTGTTTTAGAAAGCATACAATCACTGTATTCTTTCTCTTACTTTTTTACAAAATTATACTCTTACCTTTATGCAATTAATTAAAACATTATATATACTTTGTATTTTCTAGTACCATTAGGTGCAATATGATAAACTTGTTACATTACTTACATTTTTATTTTTGGAAGGGGACAATAATATTAAGATGTCCCGCCGAAATGGTATACAGGACTATAACATATAAATATGGAACTATAAGACGGAGGGAAGAGATCCCCCACATCCTTATATTTAGCATAGTCTTGATGGACCAATCTACACCATTCATCTTACATTGATCCAAGGGCTATGATTAAAACCACTTTTCATATAATTTACTTTATTTTACACACACACACAAAAATAAAAAAAGAAACCCGATCCTCAACAACCTCCACCTCACCGGCGACCACCACAACAACCTCCACCTCAGCCGCGACCACCACAACAACCTCATCTCCCATCTTTTTCCGGCGACCACCACAACAACCCCACCTTCTTCCCACGACCACTACACCAAACCCACCTTCTTCCCACGACAACCACACCAAACCAATCTTCTCCGACGACTTCCACAACAAACCCACTTCTCCGACGACTTCCACAACATATCCACTAGTTCCAGATAATAATATAGGTAAATCACATGTTATGATATTTGATGCACACCATGTGTCTGATGAAATTACACAATGAAAGTCACATGTGATTTAGCAAGTTCTAATTTATGAGTGAACATTTTTATTGAAGTCTGGTCGATTTTTGTAGTTGATAAACTGATAATAGAAGTGAGACTATGATAACAAAACTGTGACTATGACTCGTATATGAGTCGATGTGACTCATATATGAGTCGATGTGACTCATATATGAGTCGTTGTGACTCATATATGAGTCACTATGACTCATATATGAGTCACGGTGACTCATATATGAGTCACGGTGACTCATATATGAAACTATACATATGTAAGTCTTTTTGTAATGCGGGTAATAATATAGCTTTATTTGTAACAAAATCATGGTGACTCATATATGAGTCACCATGACTCATATATGAGTCAACATGACTCATATATGAGTCCACAAGACTTCATATATGAGGTGGATTTTTTTCACTTAGATACACACCAAATCACCCTTTTACGCCGACTTCGGCAACAAACCCACTGTTTTCGGCTACTTCCACAACATATCCACTATTTCCCGGCGAATCCCATAACAAACCCCCTTTTGGAGACCTCCACAACAAACCCACCATCTTCTGGCGACCTCCACAACAAAAAACTCCAGCAACTTCCATAACAAGCCATAATGTTCCATCGACATCCACAACTAGCGACAAATCTTCTAGTGAACACTAAAAATATAAAAGCAGATGGCGATGTTAATGAAGATGTAGTTGCCTACGTCGATGTTTCTGAAAATGTAGTTGTCAATGCAGGTAAAAACTTTGTAACTAAATCATAGTTTTGTGTGTATGAGTAACAGTGACTCATGTGTGAGTCACTGTGATTCATGTATGAGTCAGATTGATGGCGATGTTAATGAAGATGTAGTTGTCGATGCCGATGTTTCTGAAAATGTAGTTGTCAGTGCAGGTAATAACTTTGTAACAAAATCATAGTTTTGTGGCAGATTTAGTGAGTGACTCATGTATGAGTCACAGTGACTCATGTATGAGTCACAGTGACTCATACATGGGCCATATATAACATATAAATTTCTGAACTGTAGTTTTATCTGATTGTGTAACAGATGCTAATAGTACACCAAAGCCTAGTTTGTACATTCTTTTTTAGTCACCGGAAGATCAGCATATTGCAAAACTAGCAAAGATCATTGCAGCTGCTGAAAAACAAGCACAAGAAGCACAAAAAGTACAAAAAGCACAAGAAACATGACAATCGAATACAACAACTACATGATTATTTTTTGTTTTCTTTTTACTATGTTAAGATTTAATTTTCTTTTTTTCTTTGTTCAAGTGTTGAAAACATGGTTGATTTGAATCATATATGAGTAGTGATGATCCCATATCAATCCATAACACAAGATTTAGAAGAGATATTTAGAGAGAGAAAGAGAAGAAAAGTAGAGAGAGAAACTAGAGAGATTTGGAAGGTTAAACACTTTAGAGAGAGAAAGTAAAATGGTAACCAACACCCTCTTCCACTGTGACAATCCAAACCCGAGGTCATTTATTTAATACTATATAATATTATTTTACGAGTGATTTTGAAATTTTTGATGAGTTGAATGATGTGACGGTTGATGGTTTTATTTAAAACCGACGTTGGAGGTCTTATTTTTATCTTTTTACTAATAGCTAGGATTATTAGTGATCACGATATCGACGGATGCCCGAGATTTTATGTTTTATCATTTGTTGTCTCGATGTTTATATTTTTGACGTTTGTATTTTAAGCTCGTATTAAGTCGAACCGGGATCATATTATCATCATATTTCTAGTGCGTTTTAACTTTCGAAAAGTATTTTTACGAAACCCGAGCCTCGTAAAAATTTTCAAAATTGACAATTTATATTTTCTACCCTTACAACTATTTAATTGCATTTTGGACCAAAGCTATTATAAATTGGCAAAACTAGCCCCTCCACCACCATATAAAAGGTGAAATCTCTCACCTAAAAACACATACATGCAAAATCTCCATCTCTCTTCCCTCTCTCTCTACAAACCATACACCACCGCCTCCTAAACACTTTGATCTTTCAAAATTTACTTTGAATCTTCAAAAACTAAAACATATCCCATGTTGGAAATTCAATGGTGATCATTTTGATGTAATTTTTAGCAACATGCAAGAACATTTAATTTTTGATGATGATCCATGAAGGTTTGATCCATTTTTATGATGGTATATTGTTGTTAGTAATGTTATATTCATATTTTAATTATTGCATGTTGAAATTTTTGAGTTGGGTTTTTATGATTTGATCATCTAGGATGATTTAGTGTGTTATGATTGAAAGTAGTAGTGTAGGGATGACTATAGTTATAAAAATGGTGTTAAATTGTGGTGAAAAATTAATTTTGAATGATTTATAAATATATATTTTTAAACAGATTATTAAACTTAATTTTCTGAAAATATGAGTTTTAGTTTGAGATGAACTAACTAGATATTGTTGTAGAGGATGTTTTTAGCTTCTTTTTGGTATCAGGTAGGACTTCTAGCTCCAAACGAGCGAAAAGTTATGATGTTTTGATTATTCGTGTACTAGGAGACGAGTATCGTCACAATATATAATTGTTGTCGATATTTGGATCAAATCTCGGGGACTATAAAAAGGATTTTGAAATGTGTCATGGACTGATGTTAAGTGTAAAGTATGAGGATGTTGAGTTTATTTTCAAAGTCGAGTGTCGGTTTTGCAAACGGAGTAAAATAAATAAGTTAAAAAGACTATATGAGTTGTTGACGTAAAACTGTCCGGTTTTTGTAGTTCAAAGATGTGTCGGGCAGGGAACTTTAAATGTAAAATCTTTTGATAGGCTTTTAACAGGTCTTTCAATATATATAGTAAGTGACATTTTTATTAGTATCATAAGAATTTGATGTGTTTAAGTGGGGTAAATGAGCTCATACATTTGGTGTGTACCGGCAGATTTTTATCGAGTGTATGGACTAATAAAGTAAACATATAGAAGGGAGAAATAAGTCACTTGTATTGTTTTCATTTTGGGTTGGTAGTGATTTTATTATTTTGAGTTTGATGATATTAAGTATGGATTTTATTCGAATTTATTATTGATGAACGCGCCTTATTTGATAGGTTGCGGTTTTTGTGTTTATCGGGCATCAACTATCGTCAAAGATCGTCTTGCTAGTTCTATTACTCCAGGTGAGTCTATAGCCTCGCTTTTGTAATTGTGTCGAATGATTTTAAAACCCGCGAGGGGGATACATGCTATTTGAAAGTAAAATAAACATAAGTCATGATTGATTGTTTGGACCCGAATGTTGCCTTGTTGCCTTTGTTGTTTTGAATTGTATAAGTACCTAAGTTGCAAAAGTCCCTAAATTCATGAGCCGTTAACTATCTTCTGACTTGATGTTGTGAGTTGGGAATAGCCGCTTATTCTAATAATAGTACTATTGGGATGACGACCCTATCCGAGACCAGGGCTTTACGCTGAGTAACCCGCTGGGAAGGATAATTTTACGAGAATGAGAATGTGGTATACTTGCAACTGATACCCTAGTAGGGGCACTGGAATTCATCTAGTCATGCCGGCTTTAGGCGTGGGTGACTAAGTTAAGGGGTCGGTGTCATGAGCTTAATACAATTCAATAGCTATTGCTATATGCCAGACTTCCTGACTAATAGATTGTATGCGCACAATTTTACTAAATAATTATGATTGATTTTTCTCTTGTGTTCAAATGATTATTTGGAAAACCTATAGACTCGCTCAACCGTTGTGTTGATGATTTTAAGCATGTATTTCAGGTGATTGAAGTGGATTGCTGATGGAGCTTGCTGGAGAAGGATCGCGGATTGCTTTTGTGGTGATTGGTCTAAAACGGATTTCTTTCCCTTTTGTCATAAAAATAATAATATATATGGTCATGTACTTTGGTAAATTGTTTGTTAATTATGATAGAATCTTTGGGGGACCTAAATGTGACTCTGATATTTCTAAAATTGTTTTACTTGGGATCGAAAGTTTTAGACAAATGGTTAAATAAATTTCTCTTATAACTGAAATTACTCATTTGAGGTCGTTAAAAGTGTGTTGTGTAATAATGTTTGTATTTAGCACCCAAATGTGTATTTCCGCTGCGCAATGTAATTTGGGGGTGTTAAAGATTGGTAATCAGAGCTTTTTAGTTATAGCGAATTAGGTCGATTTTGAAAAATGTCCTAAACTATAACTTTGGTGTCGAAAATATTTTACAAAAGCAACGCAACTTCTCTGCAAGGCTCCGGTAAGATTATTTGTTTAGTATTGTTTTATAATTAGATGTATCCCTTAAAAGTGAAATGATCTTTAGAGTATTTATTAAGTAAATACTATGATGATGTATTGATGATGTATTGATGATGTATTGATGTTGTTGAAAGTACATTGAGTACTTTTTATCGTAATTTTCTTTATGTAATGCATATGTATATAATTTTAAATAATGACCTTATATACTACCGAGGGTCTGGGGCAGTAGACCAGATGATGAACGATTTTACAACTGACTGCTTGCGACTTATATCGGGTATGAGGAAGTTTGATTAGCTGATGTATGATAGATATGTGGTTGAAACTGGTGTGATTAAAAGGTTGATGTGAAAGAAAGGTTGTTTTAAAAGGTTGAATTTGGTATGTGGAGAACTGAGTATGTTAGGACTTGGAAGATGGATGAGATTGCTAGTCTTGGGTAGATTGTGATGAATTTGTGTGTTTGAATTGAAAGGTTCAAAGAGAAGTAGGTAAGTTTTGAAAGGATGAGTGAGTGGGAGTCTTATGGTAGATTGATTCTGAGTCAAGCTTGGAAGCTTAGGAATGTTGAAAGTTGTACTGAGATTTGCCTAGTGATTAATCTGCTGTGTATGAGTGAGTATTTGAATTTTGAGAGTGAGTTGCCTTCATGTTAGGGATTCGACCTTGAAGTGTGAAAAGGGAAATAGACGAGTGTGATTAAGCTGACAACAATGTTAAAGTGGATGAGGAGCTGGTGTCTAAGGAACTAATCGCGTAATGGATTTCTTTGTATCTTATTTTCTTTTTGTGATCGGACTTATTTAAACCTTGTGTCGTAGCATTGTGATGGAACTTATTATCTTTTAAGTTTGTTCGGTAGATGATTGTAGTGACAGACATTGCCACTGCCTTGTTGAATCCTCAACGCAATCTGAATTACCCTCATGATATATGATGTGCCTTTATTAACTCTTTTGAGTTTTGGTTGATGAACCATTGTAGTTATGTTGTTCGTGTATGTAGTATCCATGAGACATCCTGATAAAGAAATCCTTCTTTTATCTTGATATGTATACTTATCATGTTTCTTTCTTCTATGTTGATGGAAGAAGGAGTAAGGGAAGCATATTTCTGTCATTAGTAGGTCGCTACGTGACTAAGTTTCTTGAAATATGTCGCCAAAACTAACGACTGCTACTGTGAACACTATGATCGAACAAGTTATTGCTAGAGCACATGAAGCTGATCGTGCTGCAAGGAATCAAGATGCTAGAGTTAGTTATGTTGGAAATAATGGTGCTGCAGTTGATGCTGCTGAGAATAATGATGATGCTGCTGAGAATAATGATGATGCTGCTGAGAATAATGATGATGCTGCTAAGAATAATGATGATGCTACTGAACCAAATGATGATGCTATTGATCCAGATGATAGTGTTGCTGTTGTTCTGCAAGTTCGAGAGAATGTACTTATGTTAGTTTTTAGAAGTGTGGTTCTACGCAGTTTTGTGGTATTAGTGGTGCCTTAGAATTGCATAGATTGATTGATAAGATAGAGAGTACTTTTGAGATTATTGAGTGTTCAGAAACTAATAAGGTGAAATTTGTTGTTGCTACATTTCAGAATGGTGCACTAAGATGGTGGAATAACCAAGTGACTACTTTAGGATTGGTTGTGGCGAATGGTAAGACATGGACCGTGATGAAAGGACTATTGACTGCTAGGTTTTGTCCTAAATAGGAACTAGGACAGTTGGAACCCGAATTGAGATAATTAGTGCTAAGGAACGATGTTATTACTGCTTAATGGGAAATTTTCTAAACTATATTTGCTATGTCCTGATACTTTTGTAAATGACTGCAAGACAAGGAAGCAGTTCATTAGAGGATTTTCTAGTGATATCAAGAATGAGATTATTTCTTCAAAACCTGAATCTTTTGATGAAGCTGTTTAGATGGCGCATGATTTAATGGACGTGAAAGTGTAAGACAGGAAAGATAGTATTGTTGAAAACAATAAGAGGAAGTGAGAATTTGCTCAGTCCAACCTGAATCAAGGTAAGAATTGTAAGGATTACAGTAATAACAATAACCAAAGACAGAACCGAAATCAGTATTTAAACCATGGAAGGAATGATGAGATTCGTGTTGCTACTGTGTCTAGAAGTGACAAGATAAATCTCGAGTGTGTTTGCTGTACTCTATACCATGTAGGTAATTTTCTACAATTGCGACTAGAGTTAGGACAATCTAGTCATAAAGATGCGAAGTGTAGGATAAGAGGATTAATTACTGGAATTTGTACCCTGGAATTGTAATATGATTTAGCCGTGGCAAGAAAGGACACAAACAAGGGAATTGTCTAAGGAAAGGAAATTGACAAGATAGGAATGCTGCCGCTCTAGCTTACGTTTGAGTGATGCTGACAAACCTTAAGGTCTGAGCATTGTAAATGGTATATTCTTACTTGAGATTCTTTACGTCAGTATGTTGTTTGATGTCAGATCGGGTAGAAACTGCAGAAATGTAAAGAATTAGTTGTTTTATCAATGGAGAATTAGTAAGAATGACAGTTAACTATGATGTGGAGTTAACCGATGGAAAGGTTACTAGTATTAGTTCTATACTAAGAGTGTGTTCCTTGAATTTAGGAAGGTAGGTGTTTAGTATCGGCTTGATGCTTTAAGAGTTGGGATCTTTGGATGTGTGATACCAGCGTTTTACTTGGGGTTCGGATTTAAGTCTCGGTATCTCCTCGAATTGATCTCGGCTCTAAGTGGAATGATTTGTTCTTGGTTAATAAAAAGGTGATGGTTTGTTTATCTATTTTAAACTAATAGCAACAAGTAAGTGTCGAAGAGTAAAATTAAAGCTTTAATAGAGTAGTCTTAAAAAGACGAGTTTAAAAATAAATGCTTGAATACTTGAACATCTAATAAAACTTAATACTTGAAAACTTTGCAAAAATATGAACTTAGTTGGAAAGTACTAAAAAAAACTAAGATCGGAATATATCAAAACAAATCAATCGGAATAATCTAAAAAGGTGCAATCGGAATGTATTCCGATCTGATGATCGGAATGTTGAGGAGAATGGTGATCAGAATAATGACAAAGAGGAGCAATCGGAATGTTCCAAAACTACACTAATCGGAATACTTGAAAATCATGCCAATCGGAATACAAAAATGAGTACAATCGGAATATAGGGCAAATGATGGTGATCGGAATAATGACAAAGAGGAGCAATCGTAATATTCAAAAACTACACAAATCGGAATACTTGAAAACAGGCAGCAATCGGAATCTATGAAACCCTTTTCCGATCGGGTGATCGGAATGAAGGGGGGGCTACTGGTAGGAATACAGGGTCGGAAAAGGGCTTTACCCTTTCCGAAAATGATGTTGTTCCGAAATTCAAGTAAAGCAATAAGCTATAGAATAAGCCAATCACCAACTAGGACGGATCTAAGATAAAACGGATCGAATAAGCACTAAAAACAACTTATCTAAACTTCAAATGAGAAAAATCATAAATCATATAATAAAAAGATAAACTTTTTAAGAAAACTTATAAAAAGTAAATAAGCAAAACTAACAAATAAGCCAATAAGCACAAGGATCTCAAAGCTTATTCATGTAGAAACTTAGGAAACATAAAAAGACTAACTTTGTAAGCACGAAATCATTGATGAACAACACGGATCATACGAGATTTGTACCAAAATCAATCAAAATCAAAGAAAGGAAGAATGAGATTAAAGATTAAAAGCTTGAAACTAAACTTGATTAATGAAAAATAATACAAAGGTTTGATCTTGAAATAGAAAAAGATGAAGTCTAGTGAGAGAAAGTTTAGAACTTTCTCTCTCTAAAATTAGAGAGAGAATGAAGAACTACAAACTACCTAAAAAACTAAGTGTGTGAAATTTGTGAAGTAAAGTCCTATTTATAGGCAAGTCTTGTGGGCTTTTGTGAATGGGCTTGGTTTTGGGCTTCTTTTCTTCTTCCTTCTTTAGTCTTCATGTTTCTTTACATAAACGTTTCCGACTTTGGATTTTGAGAAGTGTCGGTGAATAATTCCAACTCGTCTTATAATCTTTTGTTTAATAGACTCGAGTTTTTCGACATATATGAATCTTCCATCTTTGGCTCTATTCTTCGATAAATCTTCAAATAGGCACAATGACTTCAAATCTTTTGCATCTCTTGGATAATAGACTTCGTCTTGAGTCTTTTTCCTCGATAAAACCCGTGCATTCCCATGTTTTCTTCAATATTCATCCGGTTGACTCTGAAAACACAATAACACAAAAACCACGCATAATTCCAAACAAATGATATTAAATACGTGTTTTGGTCTTGTTTTTGCAAGAAATAAGTGGTAAAAGGATGGGTGTTTTCACACCTATCAAATCCCCTACACTTAACCATTGACATGCCCTCATGCAATGCTTAGCGATAAAGCAAATTTACATTTTTCTCATAATCAATCAACCTTGGCCTTATTAATATACTACTAAACAAAAATTATAGTACTAAGAGAAATCAAAACTTTAAAGTAAACAAAAGGATGGAAATAACTTGCAAAGAGATCAAGGACTTACATTAGGGCTTTGGTGTTGCGATGATTCATCACCCTCAAGTTTCACGTTCCCCAAACTAAGCATAAAAACGAGATCATTGTTATTATAAGTTAGCAAATCAAACACTTACTCACATGGCTTAATTATATGCTTAAACTCCCTTATTCCTAGGGGTATCTCTTATATTTTATATTTGTCTTAGAATGATCATGAAGATGCATTTTTGGAATTATTTCGATAGTTTATTTAGGCTGAAAGCAAAGTAGGACGATTTGATCAATAGTTAGCTAAAGGACAAAATCTCTTAAAACTGCTTCTCAGGATATCAAAAAGTTCATATCTTGGCATAACTTGGTTCACGATTTGAGACCTTTCTCGGGCCGATATTTGGCATGTACTTCATACTTCATATCTTGAGAGACGCTCTTGAGATAATGGTCTTCTCATCGTAATAGAGTTTCTTCACTTGGAGACTTTTGAGGGGTACTCCAACTTTGTTGACCACGACTTCATGATTATTTCTTCAATCTCTAATTGGGATTTTGAGATACAACGATCCGCCTCCTTTTCGGACTTGGATCTATTTATCCTCATACCTTGTTAGGGTCTTTTCGGATAGACTTCTCCATGATCTTTATGGGAGTTGATTGCTTTTCGTCGTGAGTCTTGATCCTTCATATTGATTTTAGGAATAATGCTTTTCACATCACTTTAGATCTTCAGCAATAAAATGGAATCCTCATGCCTTGTTAGGGCCTTTTCGGACTCGCCAATCTTCGCGCCCCGCTTCATAAGTTATGCCTTGGCTATGAACTCTTATCATTACCGAGCAACTTTTAAACGATCTTGGGCTAGAAGCTAAGTAACTTTTCAAATCGTACGACCTTACTTATTGCAGATAAATTATTAGCAAGTGATGGGAGAATAGGCAAATAATTACACCAAGTGAGCTTGCGCAAGAATACCGACTTATAATTGACTCTATCATTTCTCGTCCTCCACAATTTAAAATCTCAAGTAATGAGACTCGTGGATACTTAGCCTAATAAACCAATTAAGGTCTACATGGTTAAGGATACTAGCTAGAATAAACTTGGATAAGTCTATTCTGGTTGAGTCAAAATAATCGCAACGGGCCTAATATGTCAAAGATTTCAAAACTAGCTACACCACTTTATTAATATTTTTGACTTTATTGCGGGATATATACATATGAAAGCAACGAGAATAATTTAAAAATTATGACTAAATGGCCAAATTTAATTAAAAATTTGAAAAATGTTGAAAAAGATGATTTTCCGGTTAAATGAAGGCATTTTCATGGAAAAGTCCACTTAAAACTTCGATAGAAGTCCCCCCTACACTTAAGATAAACATTGTCCTCAATGTTTAAGCATGTGGGAAAAGTCTCCCCTACACTTATGACATTGTGCACGTTGGTTAAATCAAGCTAAGGGAGAGACGACTAAAGTGATCAATTTCAAATGTGAGTATGAAGAAACTTGAATCACGATAGTTGAGAGATAGAACCGGATTTCGGATAATCACGGGAGCATGGTTCTTCAAAGATCCCAAGAGTGCATTCATCCCTGTAATCACATCACCACACAAATACAAACACCTATATAGGTCCCCCTACACTTAGGAGGTTAAAACAGAAAAGGATAGATACTCGGGTTGTCTCCCGAGGAGCGCTTGTTTTTGATAACCGAGTCACGAGCCTGACTCGACCAAAAATTAGTTCATGGGGAACGTGGTGAGGGATGGAATCATCTCATGAGAGATGTCCTCACCAAAGTACAGCTTCAGACGCTGGCCATTCACTTTGAAATTAGGCCCATTTGGCTGAGAAAGCTCAATGGTCCTATATGGAAAGACTTTGGCGACGGTGAATGGACCAGACCAGCGGCTCTTCAACTTGCCAGAGAAGATCTTCAACCGAGAGTTAAAAAGTAAGACTTGATCACCAACGTGGAACTCTCGGTTCTTGATTTTTGCGTCATGAAGGATCTTCGTCTTCTCCTTGTAGATCAGCGAGTTCTCATAAGCTTCATTCCTCAGTTCGTTGAGCTTGTTGAGTTGAATCTTGCGATGATCACCGGCTTTGTTGATGTCGAGGTTAGCCCACTTCAAGGCCTAGTGCGCCTTATGTTCCAGCTCGATGGGAAGGTGTCATGCTTTCCCGTACACAAGACGATAAGGTGTACAACTGATCGGGGTCTTATAAGCAGTACGGAAAGCCCACAGAGCATCATCTAACTTATCGGCCCACGCGGCACGATGCTCTCCCACAGTACGCTCCAAAATTCGCTTCAATCTATGGTTGGATATCTCGGCCTGCCCATTGGTTTGGGGATGATAGGCGGTGGAAAGACGGTGATTGACACCATACTTAGCCATGACTCTTGCAAATTGATCGTTGCAAAAATGAGTCCCGCGGTCACTAATAATAGCACGAGGAACGCCGAATCTAGCGAACAGCGATTTCAAAAAGTTACAAACCACCCTTGCGTCATTAGTAGGTAAAGCTTTGGCTTCAACCCACTTTGAAACGTAGTCAACGGCTACAAGGATGTATTTGTTGCCTTTAGATGAAGGGAATGGCCCCATAAAGTCGATACCCCAAACATCAAAGATTTCACATTCTTGTATGAAATTTTGAGGCATCTCATCTTTATGAGTGATCTTGCCTTGTTTTTGGCATCACAATGTTTAACCATCTCGTGAGCATCACGATAGATGGTGGGCCACTAAAATCCCGAGTCAAACACTTTTTTGGCGGTGTAGTTGGGACCAAAGTGACCACCGGTGGGTCCTTTGTGGCAAGCGTCAAGGATTTCTAAAGCTGCCGGTCCATCAACACATCGACGAATAATCAAGTCAGCACATTGTTTGAATAGATACGGGTCATCCCAAAAGTAAGTCTTAATGTCGTTAAAGAACTTCTTCTTTTTCTGGGATGTTAACCCGTCAACGAGAATTCCACCCGCCAAGTAGTTTGCAATGTCCGCAAACCACGGGGTTTCATCAGAAGTCGAGTTGATAGACATTAAGGTCTCCAGGGGAAAAGAATCATTGATTTCTTTGTTCGGATGATCCCCCTGGTAAGGATCCTCAAGTCTACTGAGATGATCCGCGGCTAGGTTTTCAGCTCCTTTTTATCACGAATTTCGATTTTAAATTCTTGGAGTAGCAAAACCCAGCGAAGAAGTCTTGGTTTAGAATCTTGTTTAGTTAACAAGTACTTCAATGCGGAATGATCGGTATACACAATTGTTGTAGAAAGGACAAGATAGGGGCGGAATTTTCAAAAGCATAGACAACAGCTAAAAGCTCTTTTTCGGTTGTCGTGTAATGCAATTGAGCCCCAGTCATTGTCTTGCTAGCGTAATGGATTGGTTGGAAGTGTTTATTCACTCTTTGGCCAAAAACCGCTCCAATAGCAAAATCATTAGCATCGCACATCAACTTGAAAGGCAGCTCCCAATTAGGGGTAACCAAGACGGGTGCCTTAGTTAGCTTATCCTTAAGCAAGTTGAAGGCTTCAAGACACTCTTTGGAAAAGATAAAAGGAGTATCTTTTTCCAAGAGGTGGGTCATCGGGCGAGCGATTTGAGAAAAATCTTTGATGAATCGACGGTAGAAGCCCGCATGACCAAGGAAACTTCTCACCCCTTCAAGGTTGAAGGTGGAGGCAACTTAGTGATAACATTGACTTTAGCACGGTCTACTTCAAGACCGGCTTTGGAGATCTTGTGTCCTAGCACGATGCCCTCTTTTACCATGAAATGGCATTTTTCCCAATTAAGAACAAGGCGAGTGTCTTCACATCGCTTCAGCATACGTTCTAAATTAGCAAGGCAAGCAGAGAAAGAATCGCCATAAACCGAGAAATCATCCATGAATACTTCCATAGTGTCTTCCACCATGTCATGGAATATAGCCATCATACACCTTTGGAATGTCCTAGGAGCATTACATAAACCAAAAGGCATGCGTTTGTAAGCAAATGTTCCATAGGGACAAGTGAATGTGGTCTTTTCTTGGTCCTTGGGATCGATGGGAATTTGAAAATACCCGGAGAAACCGTCTAAGAAGCAGTAATAGTCATTACTAGCTAGACGCTCGAGCATTTGATCCATGAAGGGAAGAGGAAAGTGGTCTTTTCTCGTGGCGTCATTGAGCTTGCGATAATCAATACAAACTCTCCACCCAGTAACGAGACGAGTGGGAATCAACTCGTTGTGTTCGTTGGGAACAACGGTTATTCCGCCCTTCTTGGGCACACAATGGACGGGACTTACCCACGGCAAATCCGAAATAGGGTAGATCAAGCCGGCATCTAGAAGTTTGATAACCTCTTGTTTGATGACGTCATGAATTTTAGGATTAACCCTTCTTTGGCTCTAGATTGTGGGTTTAAAGTCATCTTCCATGAGAATCTTGTGAGTACAAAAGTTCGGATCAATTCCGCGGATATCGGAAATTTTCCAAGCAATTGCCTTCTTATGAGCTTTAAGCATGGCGATGAGGCGAGATTTTTCTTCTTCTTTCAAGTCCTTAGCAATGATGACGGGTGACTTCTTCTCTTCTTCAAGGAACACGTACTCGAGATGGGGCGGCAACTTCTTAAGTTCTAAATCCGGAGGATTTTTGATGGGAGGCTTTTTCAAAGTCGGAGCATCGATAACAATAACCGTGGGAGATGGTGGAGACAGATTGTCCTCTTTGAGAAGGTTTTCAAAGAAACTCATGTCGTCAGCCAAATCGGTGGGAGACTCGTCATTAGTTAAGTTCACATCTCCCATGGTGGCTACAAGATCTTTCCAAAAGAAATCACTTTCTCCAAATAGAGACAGTGATGAATCAATAGAGGAAACGGTCTCAACATTGGGAAGAGAAGTAGGAATACTTTTGCAAGCATTTTGGAAGTGTTCTTCACAAGCCTCATCAAGAACGTCAATACAATTAACACTCTCGTTGGAATAAGGTTGTTTAGACAACTTTCCCATGTTGAAGACGATTTTATCGTCACCCACTCTCATGATAAGCTCACCGGCTTCAACATCGATGAGAGTGCGACCGGTCCTCAGGAATGGACGACCAACAATTACTGGCACACGAGGGTCCATCTCGTAGTCGACGACGACGAAATCGGCAGGAAAAGTGAATTTGTCGACTCCTACAAAGACGTCTTCGGCTATCCCCACTGGATAAGCAACCGTACGGTTAGCTAATTCCAGAGTCATTTTGGTGGGGACTAGCTCAGGGAGAGATAATTGCTTCCACACACTTAAAGGCATTAAGTTGATATTGGCACCTAGATCGGATAGGGCCATGCAATTCTCTACTCCCGGGAAGTTACAAGGGATTAAGAAACGACCCGGATCACCAAGCTTGGTTGGCAATTTCCTTAAGAGAACTGCAGAGCAATTCTCATTAAGTTGGGTGTTAGCAATATCAAGAAGCTTCTCCTTGTCGCTAAGAAGATCTTTGAACATTTTTGCGTACTTTGGCATGTGAGCGAGAGCCTCAGCGAAGGAGATGTTAAAATTCAATTGTTTAAACATTTTGAGAAAGTTCGAAACCTGAATATCATCCTTGCTTTTGAGCTTCTCTTTCCTCAACCTTGAGGGATAAGGTATATCAGAAGAAGAGGAAGGCTTTGGGATCGAAGGATCACTCATATCCTTGGGTGGAGGAGGGGTAGAAGTAAGAGGTGGAGAAATTGGGGAAGTAGAAGGATGAGGAATAGGAGCAAGTGACTCGTTCTCCTTAGTCACAACCACCGGTGGAGGTATAGGAAGCTCAGGTTCCTTGGTACCTTTGCCACTGCGAGTGGTGATTGCTTTCATCTCCCCTCTTGGATTCGCAACGGTGTTACTCGGAAGAGTACCCAAAGAAGAGGGTTGATTACCGTGGAAGAAACTAGCCATCATGTTTCTTAAGTCATTCGTTTGACTATCCAAAGTGTTTCTCATGTCAGCTCTCAGATCGTTCCCTTATTTCACCAGGTCTGCTTTCAAGTTGCGCACTTCCTGTTGAAGATTTTCCACGATCACATCGTTAGTCCTCATGTAGGTTTCCACTTCTTGGTGTAAAGCGGTGGGTTGGTTGGGAGGAGCATTGTATGCGGGTGGTTGATAAGCAGGTTGCTGGTAAACTTGGTTGTTTCTTTGAGGTAGATGTTGTTGTTTGTGAGGTGGTATGTATGGTCCACGAGATTGTTGTTGTTGTTGAGGAGGGCGGTTGAGGTTTTGTTGTTGGTTTGGGTTGTTAGGAGTAGAACCAGGTGGTGAGAGATAGTTGTTGGAGCGGTAGCTAAGCAGGTTGCGGTCGCCTTGAGGTCGAGCTTGATAAGCAGGTTGAGGATAGGTACCGTATGCTGCATTCACGTTCTCAGAAGGGTAGTTTTGGGTGGCAGTACAAGTGGTGTAAGAATGAGGACCCCCGCATATCTCACATGGTTGGCTAACAGCATTGACTTGAGCGTCTTTAGCGTTTCTAGCGTTGATGTTGTTGGTGTTGCTGGCGGTTTAGGTAGCAAGCGATTCAAGAAGCGCAGTGATTTTGTCAATTCGCTTGTCACTGTCACTAGTACTAGCACTAGCGACATTGGTCCGCACACTCTTGGTTTGCACACGAGACTTATTCTCAATGATATCCCAAGCAGCATTGGAAGTCTTAGCCAAAAGATTACCCCCCGAGGCACTGTTTATTGAATCTTGGTCATTCATGTTTAAACCATTATGAAAAGTATTAATTTGGTGCACTTTGGTAAAACCATATTGTGGGCATTTTCTCAAAAGGTCTTTGAAACGGTCCCAAGATTCACTAAACGACTCATCGTACTTTTGTTCAAAATTGATAATTTCATTCCGTAAAGCGGTAGTACGAGAGGGTGGGAAAAAGGTCTTTGATGATGTATTGATGTTGTTGAAAGTACATTGAGTACTTTTTATCGTAATTTTCTTTATGTAATGCATATGTATATAATTTTAAATAATGACCTTATATACTACCGAGGGTCTGGGGCAGTAGACCAGATGATGAACGATTTTACAACTGATTGCTTGCGACTTATATCGGGTATGAGGAAGTTTGATTAGCTAATGTATGATAGATATGTGGTTGAAACTGGTGTGATTAAAAGGTTGATGTGAAAGAAAGGTTGTTTTAAAAGGTTGAATTTGGTATGTGGAGAACTGAGTATGTTAGGACTTGGAAGATGGATGAGATTGCTAGTCTTGGGTAGATTGTGATGAATTTGTGTGTTTGAATTGAAAGGTTCAAAGAGAAGTAGGTAAGTTTTGAAAGGATGAGTGAGTGGGAGTCTTATGGTAGATTGATTCTGAGTCAAGCTTGGAAGCTTAGGAATGTTGAAAGTTGTACTGAGATTTGCCTGGTGATTAATCTGCTGTGTATGAGTGAGTATTTGAATTTTGAGAGTGAGTTGCCTTCATGTTAGGGATTCGACCTTGAAGTGTGAAAAGGGAAATAGACGAGTGTGATTAAGCTGACAACAATGTTAAAGTGGATGAGGAGCTGGTGACTAAGGAACTAATCGCGTAATGGATTTCTTTGTATCTTATTTTCTTTTTGTGATCGGACTTATTTAAACCTTGTGTCGTAGCATTGTGATGGAACTTATTATCTTTTAAGTTTGTTCGGTAGATGATTGTAGTGACAGACATTGCCACTGCCTTGTTGAATCCTCAACGCAATCTGAATTACCCTCATGATATATGATGTGCCTTTATTAACTCTTTTGAGTTTTGGTTGATGAACCATTGTAGTTATGTTGTTCGTGTATGTAGTATCCATGAGACATCCTGATAAAGAAATCCTTCTTTTATCTTGATATGTATACTTATCATGTTTCTTTCTTCTATGATGATGGAAGAAGGAGTAACGGAAGCATATTTCTGTCATTAGTAGATCGCTACGTGACTAAGTTTCTTGAAATATGTCGCCAAAACTAACGACTGCTACTGTGAACACTATGATCGAACAAGTTATTGCTAGAGCACATGAAGCTGATCGTGCTGCAAGGAATCAAGATGCTGGAGTTAGTTATGTTGTAAATAATGGTGCTGCAGTTGATGCTGCTGAGAATAATGATGATGCTGCTGAGAATAATGATGATGCTGCTGAGAATAATGATGATGCTGCTAAGAATAATGATGATGCTGCTGAACCAAATGATGATGCTGTTGATCCAGATGATAGTGTTGCTGTTGTTCTGCAAGTTCGAGAGAATGTACTTATGTTAGTTTTCAGAAGTGTGGTTCTGCGCAGTTTTGTGGTATTAGTGGTGCCTTAGAATTGCATAGATGGAATGATAAGATAGAGAGTACTTTTGAGATTATTGAGTGTTCAGAAACTAATAAGGTGAAATTTGTTGTTGCTACATTTCAGAATGGTGCACTAAGATGGTGGAATAACCAAGTGACTACTTTAGGATTGGTTGTGGCGAATGGTAAGACATGGACCGTGATGAAAGGACTATTGACTGCTAGGTTTTGTCCTAAATAGGAACTAGGACAGTTGGAACCCGAATTGAGATAATTAGTGCTAAGGAACGATGTTATTACTGCTTAATGGGAAATTTTCTGAACTATATTTGCTATGTCCTGATACTTTTGTGAATGACTGCAAGACAAGGAAGCAGTTCATTAGAGGATTGTCTAGTGATATCAAGAATGAGATTATTTCTTCAAAACCTGAATCTTTTGATGAAGCTGTTTAGATGGCGCATGATTTAATGGACGTGAAAGTGTAAGATAGGAAAGATAGTATTGTTGAAAACAATAAGAGGAAGTGAGAATTTGCTCAGTCCAACCCGAATCAAGGTCAGAATTGTAAGGATTACAGTAATAACAATAACCAAAGACAGAACCGAAATCAGTATTTAAACCATGGAAGGAATGATGAGATTCGTGTTGCTACTGTGTCTAGAAGTGACAAGATAAATCTCGAGTGTGTTTGCTGTACTCTATACCATGTAGGTAATTTTCTACAATTGCGACTAGAGTTAGGACAATCTAGTCATAAAGATGCGAAGTGTAGGATAAGAGGATTAATTACTGGAATTTGTACCCTGGAATTGTGATATGATTTAGCCGTGGCAAGAAAGGACACAAACAAGAGAATTGTCTAAGGAAAGGAAATTGACAAGATAGGAATGTTGCCGCTCTAGCTTACGTTTGAGTGATGCTGACAAACCTTAAGGTCTGAACATTGTAAATGGTATATTCTTACTTGAGATTCTTTACGTCAGTATGTTGTTTGATGTCAGATCGGGTAGAAACTGCAGAAATGTAAAGAATTAGTTGTTTTATCAATGGAGAATTAGTAAGAATGACAGTTAACTATGATGTGGAGTTAACCGATGGAAAGGTTACTAGTATTAGTTCTATACTAAGAGTGTGTTCCTTGAATTTAGGAAGGTAGGTGTTTAGTATCGGCTTGATGCTTTAAGAGTTGGGATCTTTGGATGTGTGATACCAGCGTTTTACGTGGGGTTCTGATTTAAGTCTCGGTATCTCCTCGAATTGATCTCGGCTCTAAGTGGAATGATTTGTTCTTGGTTAATAAAAAGGTGATGGTTTGTTTATCTATTTTAAACTAATAGCAACAAGTAAGTGTCGAAGAGTAAAATTAAAGCTTTAATAGATTAATCTTAAAAAGACGAGTTTAAAAATAAATGCTTGAATACTTGAACATCTAATAAAACTTAACACTTGAAAACTTTGCAAAAATATGAACTTAGTTGGAAAGTACTAAAAAAAGTAAGATCGAAATATATCAAAACAACTCAATCGGTATAACCTAAAAAGGTGCAATCGGAATGTATTCCGATCTGATGATCGGAATGTTGAGGAGAATAGTGATCGGAATAATGACAAAAAGGAGCAATCGGAATGTTTCAAAACTACACTAATCGGAATACTTGAAAATCATGCCAATCGGAATACGAAAATGAGTACAATCGAAATATAGGGCAAATGATGGTGATCGGAATAATGACAAAGAGGAGCAATCAGAATATTCAAAAACTACACTAATCGGAATACTTGAAAACAGGCAGCAATCGGAATCTATGAAACCCTTTTCCGATCAGGTGATCGGAATGAAGGGGGGCTACTGGTCGGAATACAGGGTCGGAAAAGGGCTTTACCCTTTCCGAAAATGATGTTGTTCCGAAATTCAAGTAAAGTAATAAGCTATAGAATAAGCCAATCACCAACTAGGACGGATCTAAGATAAAACGGATCGAATAAGCACTAAAAACAACTTATCTAAACTTCAAATGAGAAAAATCATAAATCATATAATAAAAAGATAAACTTTTTAAGAAAACTTATAAAAAGTAAATAAGCAAAACTAACAAATAAGCCAATAAGCACAAGGATCTCAAAGCTTATTCGTGTAGAAACTTAGGAAACATAAAAAGACTAACTTTTTAAGCACGAAATCATTGATGAACAACACGGATCATACGAGATTTGTACCAAAATCAATCAAAATCAAAGAAAGGAAGAATGAGATTAAAGATTAAAAGCTTGAAACTAAACTTGATTAATGAAAAATAATACAAAGGTTTGATCTTGAAATAGAAAAAGATGAAGTCTAGTGAGAGAAAGTTTAGAACTTTCTCTCTCTAAAACTAGAGAGAGAATGAAGAACTACAAACTACCTAAAAAACTAAGTGTGAAACTTGTGAAGTAAAGTCCTATTTATAGGCAAGTCTTGTGGGCTTTTGTGAATGGGCTTGGTTTTGGGCTTCTTTTCTTCTTCCTTCTTTAGTCTTCACGTTTCTTTACATAAACGTTTCCGACTTTGGATTTTGAGAAGTGTCAGTGAATAATTCCAACTCGTCTTATAATCTTTTGTTTAATAGACTCGAGTTCTTCGACATATATGAATCTTCCATCTTTGGCTCTATTCTTCGATAAATCTTCAAATAGGCACAATGACTTCAAATCTTTTGCATCTCTTGGATAATAGACTTCGTCTTGAGTCTTTTTCCTCGATAAAACCCGTGCATTCCCATGTTTTCTTCAATATTCATCCGGTTGACTCTGAAAACACAATAACACAAAAACCACGCATAATTCCAAACAAATGATATTAAATACGTGTTTTGGTCTTGTTTTAGCAAGAAATAAGTGGTAAAAGGATGGGTGTTTTCACACCTATCAATGTGGATTATTGGTATGAATTGGTTAATTGTGCGTAGTGCTGATACTTGAGATTGGACTAATCTTCACTATAAATTGATAGCTGTTGTTTTAGATTTTGCTACGAAGCTGAGTATTGACTGTGAGAGGTGATGAGTGAATTTTCCGTTTGAAAAAGTATCTTGTTTGGAAACAAGGAAGTATGTGGGAGAGGGATATGATGTATTTCTGGCTCAGGTAATTAGCGATAGGGTAGTTGAGGAGAAGTTAGGAGATCTTTTAATGAATCGAGAGTATTATGAAGTTTTCCCGAAATTTTGTAGAGTTGCTGCCGCCTCATGAAGTGGAGTTCGTGTTGATTGAGTGTTTTAAGCGATTGGTGTAGTGCTTCTGCATTTCGTTGTGTAGTGCTTCTACGTTTTGCTGAGTAGTATTTGTATGCCTTATCATTTGGCACCGTCAGAACGGAATGAGTTATCCGGTCAACTGCGAGAAGTGATGGATAAGGGATGTATTAGATTAAGTTTTTTTGCCAACAGCGATCGTTGTGATGTTGTCAAAGAAGGATGAATTGTTTTGGATGTGTATTGACTATCAAGAGCTTAACAAAATTGACAGCCAAGAATCGGTATCCATTACCGAGGATTGATGATTCGTTTGATCCTTACAGCTTGTCTGGATCCAGTGTGTACTCAAAGATCGCTTTGAGTTCTGGTTATCATTAAATGAGAGTTAGGGATGAAGATGTTCCTATAGTTGTTTTTCGTACTTGATGTGGGTACTTTAAGTTTCAAGTGATGTTTTTGGAATGGACGAATGTGTCTGCCGTATTTATAGAATGGGTGAATTGTGTGTAAGATGTGCTAGGATGAGTTAGTCATTGTATCTACTGACGATATTCTATATTATTCCAAGAGGAAAGGAGGAACATAAGTAGCATATAAGGATAAATTTAGGATGGTTGGAAAAATAGAAGCTGTATGTAAAGTTCCCTATGTGTGAATGTTGGTTGAAATATTTACGTTTTCTAAGGCAGTTAATTGACAATAAAGGTATTCGTGAAGATCTTGCCAAGATTGAAACGATTAAGGATTGGTCGGTACCAACGACGCCGACAGAAATCTGTTAATTCCTTGGTCTAAGCTAGGAATAATCGGAGGTTTATCGAAAGGTTTTCACTGATTGTTCAATCATTGATTAAGCTGACTAAGAAGAATTGGATGTGTGAGTCCAACTTATACATCTAAATTGTAAGTTTCGAGATCTGATCCTTATCAGATGAGGAAGCTATATTCTGAACACTGAAGGGTAGTTTGTGTTCTGCACCGATGTTGCCATTGTAGAAAGGATCTGAAGTATTTAGAGTTTGTAGTTTGCTATGATGCGTCTCATAAGGGTTATGTAATTGTGGTGTTTGTTTTGAGATTGTAGGAATATTACTTGTATGGAATCAGGTATGTACTAATTAAGGATCATCAGAGTGCTTCATAATTAACTTCTTGGTAAGATAAAGGAGATGAGTATAGGATTACCAGTTGTATATTCGGGTATTTGAGTATGTTGGTGGTTATGACTGTGAGTGATTATGACTACGATATTCGCTACCATCCGGGATAGGCGAATGTTGTAGCAGATACACTTACCAGGAAGAAAAAGGAAAAATCTTCTAAGGATTGAGTTTTGGTAATTATAAAAAGTGTGGACTTGATAGAAAGGATATTGAAATTTTAAGTTAGCGGTCTAATTTGAGAAGGATATCAAGGTAAGTGATTTCAACATTTTGTCGAACTTATGGAAAGGATTTCATTGTAAGGTCAAGTGAGACATGGTATATTGAGCACTCCTAACATACCTAAGTTGAGAGAGTGAGACTTAGTGATGAAGGAATATCACAAGTCAAGTAATCGATATGATTTGGTTTGGGTAAAGATGAAAGTTGAGTTGAGTAGTGTGTTAGACAGAGAATGACGGGCAGAGTGAAAGGACGATTCGAACATTGGACGGTATGCTTGTACGTGTGTGATTGACATAGGAATTGTTGGAATTTTTATATGACAATGATTATCATGCTAGTAATGAGGTTGTACTATTCATAGTACACAAAGAACTTCAATTTGTGAAGGTTAAAGATCGTGAGTTATGGACGTAAGATTAGGTTTTTGGTGTATTGCAGAAATGTAGGTGAAATTGAATGACTGAACTAAAAGTGATATTTTCAATATTGACAAGATTGTATGGGTTAAGGACCGTTTATTAGTAACAAGGATTTGTCATAAGAGTTATGTTGGTATTAGTAGAAATCAAGGGAGTTTGAAATTGGGAACCGTGGTTATGACTAAAGTGTCGTTATGAAGGGTGAAATTTGTTTTGGGAACAACAAGGAAAGAATTCAACTTGAAGATAAGTTGCTTTTCATAGAGAAAGAACTGTGGGGAGTTCTTATGAGGTTGAAACATAGTGAGAATTATATTGTGAAGATACAAGAATTCCAGGAGTGGAATCTGAAATTGTGAAGGAAGCATGAGGATTTCTTTAAGGAAAAGAGTTCTCATTTGTTCTGGGGGTATGAAATGTGAATATAAGAGGGGCCGAGCGCCGGGACGTCGCTCTCTTTTAGGAGGGTAGGATGTGACAATCCAAACCCGAGGTCATTTATTTAATACTATATAATATTATTTTACGAATGATTTTGAAATTTTTGATAAGTTGAATGATGTGACGGTTGATGGTTTTATTTAAAACCGACGTTGTTAGGTCTTATTTTTATCTTTTTACTAATAGCGAGGATTATTAGTGATCACGATATCGACGGATGCCCGAGATTTTATGTTTTATCATTTGTTGTCTCGATGTTTATATTTTTGACGTTTGTATTTTAAGCTCGTATTAAGTCGAACCGGGATCATATTATCATCATATTTTGAGTGTGTTTTAACATTCGAAAAGTATTTTTACGAAACCCGAGCCTCGTAAAAATTTTCAAAATTGACAATTTACATTTTCTACCCTTACAACTATTTAATTGTATTTTGGACCAAAACTATTACAAATTGGCAAAACTAGCCCCTCCAACACCATATAAAAGGTGAAATCTCTCACCTAAAAACACATACATGCAAAATCTCCATCTCTCTTCCCTCTCTCTCTACAAACCGTACACCACCACCACCTAAACACTTTGATTTTTCAAAATTTACTTTGAATCTTCAAAAACTAAAACATATCCTATGTTGGAAATTCAATGGTGATCATTTTGATATAAATTTTAGCAACATGCAAGAACATTTAATTTTTGATGATGATCCATGAAGGTTTGATCCATTTTTATGATGGTATATTGTTGTTAGTGATGTTATATTCATATTTTAATTATTGCATGTTGAAATTTTTGAGTTGGGATTTTATGATTTGATCATCTAGGATGATTTAGTGTGTAATGATTGAAAGTAGTAGTGTAGGGATTACTATAGTGGTAAAAATGGTGTTAAATTGTGGTGAAAAATTAATTTTGATTGATTTTTAAATATATATTTTTAAACAGATTATTAAACTTAATTTTCTGAAAATATGAGTTTGAGTTTGAGATGAACTAACTAGATATTGTTGTAGAGTATGTTTTTAGCTTCGTTTTGGTATAAGGTAGGGCTTCTAGCTCCAAACGAGCGAAAAGTTATAATGTTTTGATTATTCGTGTACCGGGAGACGAGTATCGTCAAAATATATAATTGTTGTCGATATTTAGATCGAATCTCGAGGACTATAAAAAGGATTTTGAAATGTGTCATGGACTGATGTTAAATGTTAAGTATGAGGATGTTGAGTTTATTTCTCGAGTGTCGGTTTTGTAAACGGAGTAAAATAAATAAGTTAAAAAGACTATATGAGTTGTTGACGTAAAACTGTCCGGTTTTTGTAGTTCAAAGATGTGTCGGGCAGGGAACTTTAAATGTAAAATCTTTTGATGGGCTTTTAACAGGTCTTTCTATATATAGTAAGTGACATTTTTTATTAGTATCATAAGAATTTAATGTGTTTAAGTGGGGTAAATGAGCTCGTACATTTGTGTTTACCGGCAGATTTTTATCGAGTGTATGGACTAATAAAGTAAACATATAGAAGGGAGAAATAAGTCACTTGTATTGTTTTCATTTTGAGTTGGTTGTAATTTTATTATTTTGAGTTTGATGATATTAAGTATGGATTTTATCCGAGTTTATTATTGATGAACGCGCCTTATTTGATAGGTTGCGGTTTTTGTGTTTATCGAGCATCAACTATCGTCGAAGATCGTCTTGCTACTGCTATTACTCCAGGTGAGTCTATAGCCTCGCTTTTGTAATTGTGTCGAATGATTTTAAAACCCGCGAGGGGGATACATGTTATTTGAAAGTAAAATGAACACAAGGCATGATTGATTGTTTGGACCCCAATGTTGCCTTGTTGCCTTTGTTGTTTTGAATTGTATAAGTACCTAAGTTGCAAAAGTCCCTAAATTCATGAGCCGTTAACTATCTTCTGACTTGATGTTGTGAGTTGGGAATAGCCTCTTATTCTAATAATAGTACTATTGGGCTGACGACCCTATCCGAGACCTGAGTAACCCGCTGGGAAGGATAATTTTACGAGAATGAGAATGTGGTATACTTGCAACTGATACCCTAGTAGGGGCACTGGAATTCATCTAGTCATGCCGGCTTTAGGCGTGGGTGACTAAGTTAAGGGGTCGGTGTCATAAGCTTAATACAATTCAATAGCTATTGCTATATGCCAGACTTCCTGACTAATAGATCGTATGCGCACAATTTTATTAAATAATTATGATTGATTTTTCTCTTGTGTTCAAATGATGATTTGGAAAACCTATAGACTCGCTCAACCGTTGTGTTGATGATTTTAAGCATGTATTTCAGGTGATTGAAGTTGATTGCTGATGGAGCTTGCTGGAGAAGGATTGCGGATTGCTTTTGTGGTGATTGGTCTAAAACGGATTTCTTTTCATTTTGTCATAAAAATAATAATATGCGGTCATGTACTTTGATAAATTGTTTGTTAATTGTGATAGAATCTTTGGGGGACCTAAATGTGACTCTGATATTTCTAAAATTGTTTTACTTGGGATCGAAAGATTTAGGCACATGGTTAAATAAATTTCTCTTATAATTGAAATGTCTCATTTTGAGGTCGTTAAAAGTGTGTTGTGTAATAATGTTTGTATTTAGCACCTAAATGTGTATTTCCGCTGCGCAATGTAATTTGGGGGTGTTAAATTCACACATGGAAGAGGGTATATATACCCTTGGCATTTGGGCCGTGGGTTTAGTTTCCTTGGGCCGGGCTTGGCTTTGCTTGGGCTTACGCCCCTAACTTATACAATATTAGCTTAAAGTCCAAGCCCGGTTTTCCCGACTAACCTATTACAATACAAGACCATTTACGACTAAGATGAGCTATTACATTCTTGTTCGACTATGTAAAATATAGGGCTAACAATATCCCCCAATGTATCGGTCATCTTTAAAATGCATAAGATGATTGAGTGAATACATTCTTGTGGAGGTGATCTTCCTTCTTAGATCTTGTATCTTGGTCTTGATCTTGTTTGTAACGGTTTTGTTCCTCCATGCCTTTGTGATCTTTATCTTGAGCCTTTGCCATTTGACTTTGAGTGCTTGAGATCTTCAATCTATTCTTGATAGTGTTCATCTTGAGCTTTTGTGACAAGATGACCTATTACATTCTTACATTCTTGAGTATCTTGATTATCGCCATCTTGTGCTCTTGTGACTCCTGAATCGACATCGGTTATATAGCTACGCCACCTTCTTGATATGCATCAACATATATAGACACGGACGAAATGGCTTTGAAAATTTCACCCTAACTCGGTAGCATTTTACCTCCGGTCGGTGAAGACCGTTAGATGGTATTAGATACCGTACCTGTAATCGGGTAGATTCGATTAAGAACCTCCTTAACAGGGTTTCCCGGCGGTAGTAGCCAGTTCTATTTACTCGGCCGTCTCAAAGCAGACTGCGAACGTAAAGAGTGAATCATAAGGATAAATTATCCGTCTGATTAGAGTCGTCAACTCATATTTCCTGGAACAATTTGATTCTAAAAGAATCGCACCATTGTTGCTTTCCAGTTTGTCACAAGCTTGATTCATAGATAATCTTGCGAGTCACCTACCGCAGTGCTTTATTTGATGTTGACACTGGAAGGATTTCCATTCGTCACTGTAAGCACTAAGGAGTGTCACTCTGAATGTTCTGGCAAGATCACATGGATTTTGCGAAGAAACCTTGAATCAAGTTTGAATCAATTAAGAATCCAAACTTAGTTGCATTCCAGTTCTCACAAGTTTGATTCGTGTTGAATCGCACAAGTTACCTACCATGAGCTTGTTTGATGTTGGCTCAAGCAGTATTTCCATCTTCATTGTGAATCGTATCACTCAGATGTTTTGGCAATATCACAAGGATAATGCGTAGGACTCGATTGTGTCCTAATGAGATGATAGATAGATCTCGTTTGGCTCTAGACTCAATAAGTGCATTTTGGTAATCGGAGGCTGGAGCAGACTGCCACCTTTCAGTATTAACTAACTCAGAGTGAGAAAGTCAATAGATACGTGTTGATCTCCGTGACAATGAGACAAGTTTCTTTTGAGAGAAACTCAAATGGCTGGGGAAGGGTTGTGCACGCATCACTGGGTCCATGGCACTTGTCTTCGATAGATGTGTTAACCCGGTTTCTGCCTAAGTTGCATAGAATATTCAACTCCTTCAATGCTTACCAACACGTCATCACTAGCACCTTGTTGTGATTGTTCCAGTGCTAACTTAAGTAATTGGTCCGCATTCAGCTTCATTCAACTCCATATTTCCTAAGGACAACTATTTCTAGCTATGGAATGTCCTTGGGTAGATCCCTACGGTTCTGGTTGGATCATAGGACTTAGTTTCCTATCCTAAACCACCTTTTGACTCCATCGTTCCGTTGTGGATAGTAGGTTGTTTTGGGTATAGATCGTAACCATAAAACCATTGAAAACCATTCAAAATGCTTGATAAAAATCAAAACTTTTAACACTTGAAAGTTTTACATTTCCAAAAAGCTCCCCCTACACACATGCATCGATATACGAAATGGTTTAGCATGTGAAGGAAAGAGTTGCACTTGAGTATTTAAGATCACATGTTGCAATATATTACATTTTAATCACATTTTCTCCGCCTATATCTAATATAAAAACATCATATTAGAGATACCAATTGATTAAAATATGACAATTTCTGAAAACCGATTGGGAGAGAAACATGTGTGCACACATGAATCATGGAACTTTTTCAGTCGGGATGCTCCCCCTCAACAATATATGTGTGTCTTGAAACAAAAGTTTGACAAAATTATGGAAAAATAACACCACAAATATGTTGAGGTACGGAGTAGAGATGCCTTTTGCGATATAGTATATGACATATGACAGTTTTAAACCATTTTCGGAATGTGTTGGATACATAAAATGTGACAATTTCAGAGATGTACCCAACAACATTAAAGGCTTGATTTTAAAACGTCCCCTCAAAAATTGATCAAAATACATATGACAATTTTGAGATATAAAAACCACATATGAGGAAGGGGTGTTGAACACACAATTTTGAAAGATTCAGAAAAACCTTTTGAGAAATTCTTGAAAAATTGTGTTCAACGATTTTAAAATAATCAGGATAGAAGACTTCTCTTCTATTGCTTAGGGAAAGCACACTGAAACGTACACTTCCCTTTCGGGTCTGTTTTTCATGAGCTCAAAACTTTGATTGTTTTGTGACTAGCTCATGACCGAGAAAAATAAATTTCCCGTTGTGGAGGATAAGTTATCATCTGTGATAAACTTTCCTTAAGTTGAACTTAGAAGTCGTTTTTCATGATTTTAAAAACTTTGAATGTTTTTATGAGAAGCTCCTGACCGAGAAATATGAATTTTTCGTTGAGAAGGATAAGTTAACGTCCGAGATAAACTTTCCTTAGTTGAGGTCCGAGTTCTAAGCTGTGATGCGCTTAGAAGTTATTATGAGAGAATATCAAGCAGCTTCATTTGCCAAAACTTCCAAGTCTTCTGGAGTCATATACTTCATACCAAGACGACCAACGAGATACTGAAACCTATTTTGTGATAGGGCTTTTGTAAACAAGTCTGCTATCTGGTACTCAGTTCTGACAAAATATAATTCCACGATACCATGTTCCACTTGTTCCTTGATGAAGTGATATCTGACTGCAATGTACTTGGTACGAGAGTGTTGAACCGGATTTCAAGATATGGCTATGGCCGACTTTGAGTCACAATACATAGGTATTTTATCAAAGTGGAAGCCATAATCCGTGAGTTGAGCTCTCATCTAGAGGACTTGAGCACAACACGCGGATAGAGCCACATATTCTGCTTCAGCTGATGAGAGTGAAGTGCAATCCTGCTTCTTTGACGACCAGCTCACAAGTTTGTCTTCCCCTAGAAATTGTACGCTACCAGAAGTGATTTTTCGACTATCAAGGCAACCTGCGTGATCAGAATCTGAAAAAGCTGTTAGATGAAAACCGGTTCCCTTCGGATACCAAAGTCCCATTTGAATGGTATTCTTAAGGTACCGAAAGATCCGTTTAACCTCTTTGAGGTGCTTTTGAGTAGGTCTGGCTTGATATCGTGCACAATAGCATGTGGCATGATGAATATCAGGCCTGCTGGCTGTAAGGTACATAAGTGACCCGATCATACTATGATATCGCGTTTGATCTACGGGATATGAGTACAAGTCATCGTCTAGGGATTTTGTCGACAATGGTGTACCAACGCGAGCACATGAGGTCATACCATGCTTTTTAAGTATCTCTTGAGCATACTTAGCTTGGTTTATGAAGATACCACATGGGGATTGATGAATTTGGAGGCCTAAAAAGAATTTTAGCTCCCCATCATTGACATTTCAAATCTGCTGTGCATTAATTTTTCAAAACGTTTTGAAAGTTTTGTGTTCGTAGAACCAAAAATAATGTCATCAACATAAACTTGCACCAGAAGTATGTCATCCCCATATTTATTAATGAAGAGAGTGGGATAAATAGAACCTTTGGAGAATCCTTTGGAAACCAAGAAGTTGGATAGTTCTTCGTACCATGCCCTTGGAGCTTGTTTAAGTCCATATACAGCCTTCTTGAGACGGTAGACTTTGTCAGGATGATGAGGATCGATGAATCCTTCGGGCTGATTCACATACACTTCTTTCCTTCAAATGACCGTTGAGAAAAGAAGTTTTAACGTCCATCTGAAAAACCGTGAAGCCCTTATGTGCAGCATAAGCAAGGAATATCCTGACTGCTTCCAAACGAGCGACAAGAGAGAATGATTCATCATAGTCTATGCCTTCTTGTTGACGGTATCCCTTTACCACAAGACGAGATTTGTTTTTGATGATGGTTTGTTCTTCATCCAGTTTGTTTTTCCAGATCCATTTGAAATCTAAAGTTGACATTCCATAGGGTTTGTCAACAAGTTCCCAAACATTTAGGCGTTCAAACTGATGAATTTCGTCTTGCATTGATTCAATCCACGCATGATCAGTCATGGCTTGTTTGATGTTTGTAGGTACATTTGAACTCACGATGAGTGCATACATACACACATCGCCATCGATTTCGAGTTGTCTGCGTGTTCGAACTGGTTGTGAAGGATTTCCAATTACTTGCTCCAATGGATGATCACGTGTCCAATGGTGAGTGGATGGATATCGTTGGTAGAATGTATGCATGTTGGACGGATCAACATGTTGAGTAGAAGACTCTCCGACTTCGTGTACCGGTGTACCGAACGGATTGATAAATTCTTCTTCGTCAGGTTGTGCGTCGACTGCTTGATTGTTGTTTCCTCCTTCAGCATTGACTGTTGGTGATGTTGGTTGTATGACTGTTTCTTGAGTTTGTTGAGTATCCAATGGAATTGTCTCTTGAGCAACGGTTGTTGAAGTAGATGCAGTTGTGTCTTGTTGACTTTGTTCGGGTGCATCAGCAGTAGTGACAGCGGAAGGCTTTGACACAACTTTATTGTTTCCGTAGTAATATTCATCAAACATTGTATCATATAAATCAACCAACTCATTCATTTGTGTTGTATCCGTCGAGTCTGCTGTAGGAGTCCTTTCTTGACGTTCTTGCACGGGACGTACACTGTTTGGTGTAGGTGCCATTGCTGGACATTGAGGTGTGGGACTTGAGCTGTTGTGATCAAGTACCATTTGTGGCAATTCGTCAAAGTTCACATGAACTGTTTTGACAATAATCTTTTTTCTCTTTTTATATACCCGATATCCTTTCGACAATGTAGCATACCCCACAAAAATACATGCATCACCTTTTTCTTTCATCTTGTCGAGATTCTCACCGTCTTTAAGAATGTAGCATAAAGATCCAAATACGTGAAATAATTTGACAGTAGGTTTCTTGTCATTGATGATGTGGTAAGGTGTCTTTTCATGTCTATGGATGATGAGAGAACGATTCTGAGTATAACAGGCAGTTGCAATTGCTTCAGCCCACAAGAATAGCGGTAATTTTGAAGCAGAAAGCATTGTTCGAGCAGCCTCAAGCAAAGTACGGTTCCGTCTTTCGACAATGTCGTTTTGTTCACGAGTTCGAGCGATATACATTTGATGTTCGATGCCTTCTTCTTGAAAGTAAGATTGCAAGTTCTTGTTCAAAAATTCAGTACCCCTATCAGTTCTTACGGTTAAGACTTGAGCTTGAAGATTGTGTTGTATCATCTTGAGAAAGTTTTTGAGAACCTCTGGTGTTCCATATTTGGACCTTAAGAAGAAATTCCATGTGTATCTAGAGTAATCATCAACAATCACGAGAATATACTTTTTCCCGTTAATACTCTCTACACGCATGGGACCACATAAATCCATGTATAGAAGTTCCAATCGTCCTTTTGAGCTTAGGGTAGTCTTTGTTTTGAAAGACTTCCGTTTTGCTTTCCCCAACTCACAAGAAGAACAAAGATGGTCTTTGACGAATTTTAACTTAGGAAGACCAGTCACAATATCATTCTTCGAAAGCAAGTTGATGGTGTCAAAGTTGAGATGTGACAATCGTTGATGCCAAAACCATGCTTGAGAGGATGAAGCTTTAGCCATTAGGCAAATTGGATTTTTTGAAGATGTGTCTTGAAGAGTTACTGTGTAGAGATCAGAACCACGAGAACCTATAAGAAGGTCATTCCCATCGTAGTCTCTAACATAGCAAGTAGATTTCTGAAAAGCCACTTCCAAATCCGCATCACAAAATTGACCAACCGAGAATAAATTGTGATTTTGTCCCTCAACGTAATAAATCCGTTTGATGGTGAGATTTCCTTGAACCAAATCGCCATATCCAAGTATCGGTGCAAACTGATCATTTCCAAACCGCACCGTACCCAGAAACTTCTCCACTAAGTTAATGAGAAGCTTGAGATTGCCCATCATGTGCTTTGTGCACCCGGAGTCCATTATGAATAGGATGATTTCGACGAGCTGTAGAAGAATTAGAAGACAATGTAGCATTTGACAAATGAGAGCCCTTGATAGAAATGAGTTCCAAAATAGTAGTGGGCCTAGATGCAAAGTCTAGAGGCAAGCTGATATTCCAAGACCCAATCACTAAAGTGGTTAACTTAGGGACCCATTTGTATCCGGATGGTGTAAATCTCGAATACCCCCGTGTACATGTCCTAATCATGTTCTCATATAGCTTCTTTAATCTGTTTTGTTTACGCATAGTAGTGGAGTCTAACACACTTAGTTTTTTAAGTGGTTGATCAGTGGATTGGTTCAAAGTTCTTGAGGGTTCTCTAGTACTAGTGGGAACAAAAATAGGCTTCCTAGTACTAGTATTCACGCCATTATGATTAAGAGCACAAGCATCATGATTGAAAGTACGAACACATTTTCTACAGTCAACACAAACAAATTCAACATTCGGGGTCTTAGCATTTAAACTGTCATTGCATGCAGTTACAGACGTTTTATTCTTAGAAAACTTAAAATTCCTACGGTGGTCTTCTACTTCAAACTTCTTTTCTTGACTATTGTTAGGCATGACCTTATCTTGCATTCTGGTACTCTTAAGTTGTGGTCCGCTAACGCTAGTAGTGGGGATTACTCTTGTAGAAGAAGACACACGTTGATTAGTTTTCTTAATATTTTGAGGTAACCACGATGTTCTAGTTTGAGTGGGCTTAGTGTTCATCTTATACATTCCTGGTGCTATCACATTTGTACTCTTATCATTTCCTATCTTAGTCAAAGTCTGTGGGGATTGTCCCAAAATAGATGATTTAGGGCATTTAACCACATTCGGTTAACGAACGGCGGATGGTTTACCCAAAACAGACTTTCCTTTCATTTTCTCAATGAGTTTCTGTAACTCACTAATGGCTATGTCCCTTTCTTGTAGTTGAGCTTTCAAATCATTTATTTCGAAATCTTTTTCATTTAGTTGACGAACCGAAGAAGCTGCCATTTCTTGACACTTTTTATGATTATGAGATTTTTCACCTTTTTGTAAAGCAAGTTCAAGAGAAATGGAGTGTTTCTTAAGTTGGGAAAAACTTCTCGAAAGTTTGTTATATGACTGAATTTGTTTCGAAAGCTCAACTTCAAGATTGTGACATTTCTCGTCCGTTTCTGACACTAGACATGCTACATGACAATATTGATCAAGATCGGTATACACACCAAGTATAGCATTCATATGGTCAGCATAAAAATATTCCTTCGAAAGTCGATCAATTTCGTTAGAAAGTTGGTGTTCTTGTGTCTTTAATTTAGTTTGAATAAAATCAACTTCATCTTCAAGAGATTTAACATAACTTAAATCAGTTAACATTTCCTCAGTGAGAGCGTTATAAAACATTTCCACATTTTTTGAAAGATCATCAATGGTTGGAACAATGCATTGTTGAATGACGACTTCTACTTGTGGGTTAGGTTTAATATTCCAAACGGTATCCCTAGAAACTTTTTAATAGTCGACAACACCTTTATACAAATTTAAAACCCCTTGTTTTATAAACTCAAATTGCTGAACACTTTTGCTTTTCTCATCCCATTTACGTTTTTCATCCAAAATTCGCTTTTCTAACAAAATTGATTGTTTTTTGAAACTCCTTTTTAAAGAAACTTTCTTTTGTGGTTCATCACTTGGTGGTGGAACACTATTATACATCTTTTGTTCTTTTAAAAGTTCTTTTTGAGGGACAAACTTAATATGATTGTTAGAATTAGAAAGGTTTATCAAATCATTTAAGTTCGATCGACTTTCTTCTTGATGACAAAGGATTTCGTCGCAGTCAGGGGAAAGCATAAGAGCAAGATTATCAACAGACCATGCTTTATAGATTTAACGTTCTTGAGATATTCAGGCTTAACAAAACTCGTTTTCATATTTCTATTGAGCATATTCATAGTTTGAATAGACTGACCCGTTTTGTAAACAATGTTGTTTAACGTTTCGACTCTCTTTTCCAAATCAAGAATTTTTTCAATATCATTTTCTTCACGAGTTTTATAAAGCTTAGTTTGTTCTTTGTTAACAGACTCTAACTCAGTAATCTGGAGTTTATGTAGCAGCAGTTGTTCTTCAAGTTCCGATATCTTTTGTTTTGACATATGAATTTCGTGTGTTACTTCAGAACAATATTGTTCGTTGAGCACCTTACGTTCATATACCAAACCATTAGCTATGGCAACTCGTCGATCAACTTCTTTTACATAATCACACTCTTTAAGCCTGTCTATCTCCTCGGCTAAGGATGTGTTTGCTTGCTTCAAACGTTTATTAGCCTCTTTGTTTTCACTAATTTCACGTTTTAAAGAATCAATAATAGACGCAAGCAAATGACGGTCCTCTTCCGAGTTAGTATCCTGAGTAGTATTTCCGTCATCATTACACATATGTTGTGAATCCGTAGAGATATTGCTATCCTCCGTGTCCATTACATATGTGTCATTGATGCTTTCGGGTTGCTCAGGATGTCGTCGTTCATTAGCAAACACATTATAGTTATCATTTGATGGTACCTTTTCAATTGGCTCAGTGTCGAAGATTGGTCCAGAGTTTTCAGCAATCTCTGGAATCACTTCTTGAATCTTTGCCATGTACACATAATGTGCCTCTAACTCTTGATCATCAGCTTCATCATCAATGTCATCACGTCAGTCAACTTCATCTGCTATGAGAGGAATACCTGCTTCTTCTTTCTTACACATTAGCATCTTTTCCTTGTGATATCCCGAATCCTTAACCCGTTTTGGCTTCTTGCATTCCCTAGCCATGTGCTCAAATCCCTTGTAGTTGAAGCATTACAGTCTTCTGCACAACCGGAGTGCCTATAGTATCTCTAGCCCCAACTTGATTCGGCATCCTCTGATTATCATACCTAGCATCACGATCATACTGAGGTGCATGATCAACTTCCTTATATCTAGCATTGGATGATGATCCGAGGTTATTGTTGGTAGGTTTGTAGATCTTCTTATAAGTTGTGGTGAGTAAAGACATGAGTTCTTCAATCTTCTTGTCCCTTGAAGTTTGTTCATCATCACTATCTCCATCTGACTCGGTGTCATACTTTGGAGGTGGAGTGGGGACAATTGATTTTGCTTTGTTTCTAGCAGTAGCTAGAGGTTTGGTGGATGAGCTTGATGACCTTGAGGAATGTGTAGGTGGTTGTTGACGGGGAAGGGGTTTTGTTGAAGTAGAAGCCAAAAAAGCAATAGAGTTTGCAGATCGTTCAGCCTTTTCAGCCCTAAGTTCATTCACTTCTTTCTGATGTTGTTTCAATATATCATAAAGTTTGTGGTAAGATATAGTCTTGATATCCTCCCTTTGTTTGACTAAAGTCACAAACCTTTGCCATTCCGGTTTGAGTTGAAGTAGAAACTGATCATTGGCATGATGATTGGAGATGGTGCACTGATTTCTGACAAGCTCATTCATCATTTTGTAGAATATCGAGTAATATGAGTCAATGGATTCACCATCTTCGGATGTGAATTTTCCAAACTCCCTAAGTAGATTAGTCTCGAGATCTTGAACATTTATAGACTCACCTTGCTTCAATCGATGAATTGCATTCCACATTTCCATAGCATTTGGACATGCATCAACCGTGGAATAGATATCGTTATCAATCCTAGTGAGTATGTAGTTAACAGTATCGGCTTCAGCTTGGAGGAGTTTCTTTTTTTCAGCAGGACATGTGTCGAAATCCTCCATAGCTCGTGTAGTTGATGAAGTACCATCCTCTGCTTGTGTGGTAATTGGTCTGAATTCATAAACTGGAGGTGGATTCTCAAGGCAATGACGAAGAGCTGTTAGGTTCTCCTTAGTGTCGAGAAATCTAAGGAAACGAGATCTCCACTGAACGTAGCAACCGGCAGTGAGCACAGGTTACCATTGCCAACTTGTTCCAAACGAATTTGATTAGCCGTCGCATTGTTGTTGTTGTTATTTGACATGGTGATTACTTGTGAATGGATGAGGATCTTAGTGGATGTGTTGTGATTTGATTGTGGTTGAAATTGAAATTCCGAAAATTCAAAAAAAATTTCTCAGTCCGACAAAACGTTAAGCCGAAAAATTTTGTATTGCCAAATTTTGAAATTGAGTTAGAAATAGCCAAAAACTAGTAGGGAAAAAAATTTGATTTTACTTGACCTAAAAATTTTAACACTTTTTTTTAATCTTCGTGTAGACTATATTCCGAGACTAGTCTAGATAGTGGCTAAGTCTAAAAATTACTCGAACAAAATATCCACCGGAATACATGTCGAAATGTCCATCGGAATACCTGTCGGAATGTCCATCGGAATACCTGTCGGAATGTACATCGGAAAGTTCTATCGGAATACCTGTCGGAAAGTACTATCGGAATACCTGTCGGAAAGTACTATCGGAATACCTATCGGAATGTCTGTCGGAAAGTTCTATCGGAATACCTGTCGGAATACTTGATCGGAATAATGATCACCAAACCTATCGGAATACTTGATCGGAAAAATGATCGGAATATGTAAACCCTTTTCCGATGGAAGATATCGGAATATCTATCGGAATGTAAGACCCTTTTCCGATGAAAACCTGTCGGAATAGTACCAAATTCCCACTTTTATCGGACAAACCCCAACCAATTCGAGATTTTAAGCCAAAAAATGACCAAAACACCCAAAAAAGTTATGTTTTTAGCCAAAGTAAATATACCAAATCTCTACCACAACTATGTAGAAGATTTGTATCAAGAAAAAGCCATAAAAAACACAAAAAGGATTTTTGGTTCGAATGATTTAGATCAAAATAGGCACGAAAATCAAGAACACAAACACGAATCTTCAATCACCTATCCACTATAGGTTCTTCATACCAAATGTTAATCCTATATCAATCCATAACACAAGATTTAGAAGAGATATTTAGAGAGAGAAAAAGAAGAAAAGTAGAGAGAGAAACTAGAGAGATTTGGAAGGTTAAACACTTTAGAGAGAGAAAGTAAAATGGTAACCAACACCCTCTTCCACACATGGAAGAGGGTATATATACCCTTGGCATTTGGGTCGTGGGTTTAGTTTCCTTGGGCCGGACTTGGCTTTGCTTGGGCTTACGCCCCTAACTTATACAATATTAGCTTAAAGTCCAAGCCCGGTTTTCCTGACTAACCTATTACAATACAAGACCATTTACGACTAAGATGACCTATTACATTCTTGTTCGACTATATAAAATATAGGGCTAACATGAAGGCCTAGTAGGTTTGTTTTGAATCGTTGATGTTCATTAGTTGGCATAATAGCATAATTTAGGTCAGATTTGGAGTTAATCAGTAGGAATCTAGGTTTGGAGGTCTTGTGTTCGTATAGTTTTTCCAATAGCACCCACTGCGTAGAAACCACAACCTTGTCTGTTAGTTTGCAATATTGTGGGTGTCGAGTTGTTGTTTGATTTGCTTATTTTTGTGTGTGTTTGACTCCTTACAACCAAAAGGTTGTGAGGGTGCCGTCTATTGCCCAACAACACTCATACTCCTTTCCCGGGCAATCCATAAACCCCATCAGTAAGCAGAAAAAATACAAGCAAAAAGGGTTAGGTATGTGCACGTTAATATATTAATTTGAGCTTTAATCGTGTTAAATTAGACTTGTTTTCGTGTTTTAGTGTTAAGTTAAGTCATTGTTCATAAGTTAGTTTAAAAGAACAAAAAATATATTTGGAATAAAAAGTAAGGCCCAGGACTCGAACCTGCGCCACTACTCCCACACCACACACACATTACCGTTGAGCCCTAGGGTCTTTACTGGTTAAAGTTTCCCTAGGGCTAGTGTTAAGGGGTTGTTCAGTTTGCTTATTAATAAGCAATTTGAGTTTAATCAGCTCGTTTTTGGCTTATTTAGCATAGATTTTCTTAGTTTTTCAATTTTAAGCAGATTATTATTAAGTTTAGGATTTTTTTTTAAGTGAAATCAGGTTTTTCCTTTTATTATTTAACTTTTTATCATTTATTTCGTTTTAGATTTTATAAAATAGATAAAAAAAATAGTTAAAAGTGTTTTAAAATTTTAGAAAAATATTTTTTAGGTTTTAATTAATATGTTTTAGGTTTACATCCATTAAAATTTGCATTTTCACTTTTTATTGATTTTATTAATTTTTGAGTTTTTTATTAAACTTTGAAAATTAATATAAAATAATTAAAAAGGTTTTGAAAATTTTGGTTTTCATTTTTGTTTTAGTTAGATTTTTCTTAGCTTAAATTAAAATTCTGGTGATTTTTAGTGCACTTTTATTTTTCGTCAAGTTTTACGATCTCGCGTTTTTTACGTCGTAGTGTGCTTTTTATCGTAAATCGTCTTTATTTTCTCTCTCCAAACCCAAATACGACAGTAATCCAAACATTTGATTTTATTATATTTGCCTAATACACATACAACTCCGCCGAGAACGAACTCGCATTTATCGGTTTTACGGTTTTCCTAAATCGTATAACTTAATACTTGCCCGCTTTATAGTCCTTTTTCCTAAAAGGGTATAAAATACTTACATCAATAATGCTACTCCCTCCGTCCTAAATTAATATTCCCCAAAAAAACACATTGTTTTAGAAAACATACTATCATTGCATTCTTTCTATTACTTTTTTTACAAAATTATACTCTTACCTTTATGCAATTAATTAAAACTTTATATATACTTTGTAATATCTAGTACCATTAGGTGCAATATGGTAAACTTGTTACATTACTTACATTTTTTATTTTTGTAAGGGGACAATAATTTTAAGATGTCCCGCCGAAATGGTATACAAGACTATAAATTACTCCCTCCGTCCCATATTAACAGCCCACCTTACTATTTTTGGACGTCCCATATTAATAGTCCAGTCCAAAAATAGATAAGAAATATAGATTAAGTTTACAATATTACCCTCACTTGAAGATATTATTACAAATAATAAAAAAGTTGTAAATTAAATGGTTAAGGGTAAAATTGTTATTGTGTAAAAAGTAAGTGAGAGAAACCTGAAAAAGTGATGTTTTATTAATCTGCGTGTTTTTTGTCGGTGAACTATTATTATGGGACGGAGGGAGTATAAATATGGAACTATAAGACGGAGGGAAGAGATCCCCCACATCCTTATATTTAGCATAGTCTTGATGGACCAATCTACACCATTCATCTTACATTGATCCAAGGGCTATGATTAAAACCACTTTTCATATAATTTACTTTATTTTACACACACACAAAAAAATTAAAAAAAAGAAACCCGATCCTCAACAACCTCCACCTCACCGACGACCACCACAACAACCTCCACCTCAGCCGCGACCACCACAACAACCTCATCTCACATCTTTTTCCGGCGACCACCACAACAACCCCACCTTCTTCCCGCGACCACCACACCAAACCCACATTCTTCCCGCGACAACCACACCAATCCAATCTTCCCCGACGACTTCCACAACAAACACACTTCTCCGACGACTTCCACAACATATCCACTAGTTCTAGATAATAATATATGTAAATCACATGTTATGATATTTGATGCACACCATGTGTTTGATGAAATGACAAAATGAAAGTCACATGTGATTTAGCAAGTTCTAATTTATGAGTGAACATTTTTATTGAAGTCTGGTCGATTTTTGTAGTTGATAAACTGATTACAGAAGTGAGACTATGATTACAAAACTGGGACTATGACTCGTATATGAGTCGCTGTGACTCATATATGAGTCGATGTAACTCATATATGAGTCGTTGTGACACATATATGAGTCGCTGTGACTCATATATGAGTCGTTGTGACTCATATATGAGTCGCTATGACTCATATATGAAGCTATACATATGTAAGTCTTTTTTGTAATGCGGGTAATAATATAGCTTTATTTGTAACAAAATCATGGTGACTCATATATGAGTCACCATGACTCATATATGAGTCAACAAGACTTCATATATGAGGTGGATTTTTTTCACTTAGATCCACACCAAATCACCCTTTTTCGGCGACTTCGGCAACAAACCCACTGTTTTCGGCTACTTCCACAACATATCCACTATTTCCCGGTGAATTCCATAACAAACCCCCTTTTGGAGACCTCCAGAACAAACCCACCATCTTCTGGCGACCTCGACAACAAAAAACCATCATCCAGCAACTTCCACAACAAGCCATAATGTTCCATCGACATCCACAACTAGCGACAAATCTTCTAGCGAACACTGAAAATGTAAAAGTTGATGGCGATGTTAATGAAGATGTAGTTGCCGACGTCGATGTTTCTGAAAACGAAAATGTAGTTGTCAATGCAGGTAAAAACTTTGTAACTAAATCATAGTTTTGTGTGTATGAGTCACAGTGACTCATGTGTGAGTCACTGTGACTCATGTATGAGTCAGATTGATGGCGATGTTAATTAAGATGTAGTTGTCGATGCCGATGTTTCTGAAAATGTAGTTGTCAATGCAGGTAATAACTTTGTAACAAAATCATAGTTTTGAGGCAGATTTAGTGGTTGACTCATGTATGAGTCATAGTGACTCATGTATGAGTCATAGTGACGCATGTACGAGTCACAGTTACTCAAGTATGAGTCACAGTGACTCATGTATGAGTCACTGTGAGTCATACATGAGCCATATATAACTTATCAATTTCTGAACTGTAGTTTTATCTTATTGTGTAACAGATGCTAATAGTACACCAAAGCCTAGTTTGTACATTCTTTTTGAGTCACTGGAGGATCAACATATTGCAAAACTAGCGAAGATCGTTGCAGCTGCTGAAAAACAAGCACAAGAAGCACAAAAAGTACAAAAAGCACAAGAAACAAGACAATCGAATACAACAACTACATGATTATTTTTCTGTTTTCTTTTTACTATGTTAAGATTTAATTTTCTTTTTTTCTTTTGTTGAAGTGTTGAAAACATGGTTGATTTGAATCATATATGAGTAGTGTTGAAAACATATCAGATTTGAATATTATGTATTGACTCATATATAAGTCACATGACTCATGTATGAGTCACATGACTCATGTATTAGTCACATGACTCATGTATTAGTCATCATTACTCACAATATGTACTAGTGTTCAAAAACACTTATACATATGTAATATATTTGTTTATCAATATATGATTCAGAAACATACTACTATGATTCAGAAACCATGACTCACAAACACGTACAAGTGTTCAAAAACACTTATACATATGAATAAAAGTGTATGACTCATATATTTGTTTATCAAACTATGATTCAGAAACATACTACTATGATTCAAAACATAGCTACTTCAATATCATACTATTTAATATCACAAGTATAATTCTCAAACAGCTAAAAGATATCATCAGAATTAAGTACTACTATTAGTTCTGTTACAATTTACTTCAATGTTTCTTAACTACTATGGTTCTCGTTGTTTCTTCTTATCAGACGGTTTCTTTTTAGTTATTGCTGCTTTCTCTGCCATATTCACTTTTTTCTTTGCATCTGCTTTCTCTGGTTTCTTCTTAACAGCTTTATCGGTTGCTTCTTTCTCAGATGCTGGTTCTCAGTTGCTCGTTGACCCTCAAACAACATATAAACCGTATTGTACCTAATAAGTCATATATCAACTGATAAATAACCATTCGAAGCACTAATAAGCACAAAACTCATGTATGAGTCACTAATAAGGCATACATCAACTGATTATGAGTCATATATCACTGCACTAAGACACTGAGACTCATATATGAGTCACTTATACTAATATCTGAGTCACTATGGAACACATATGAGTCCATGAGACTCATGTATGAGTCAGACTCATATAACCGCTACTTACAAAATTATCGGCTACTCCTAAGATAATCAAAAGCTGCTCATAACATAACATAGCACAATCAGAAGCTTGACTTCTAGAATAATTGCTACTTCTATCATCAAACAACATATAAACCGTATTTTAATCAATAAGTCATATATCAATAACCATTCGAAGCACTAATAAGCATAAAACTCGTGTTGGTGGCCCTTTAGGAAATGCAAACAAAAAAACTAGTAAAGTACTACAAGTTTCAATACAAAATCTATATATTTCAGTTTTATATATGAGTCATCATGGTGACTCATATATGAGTCATCATGGTGACTCATATATGAGTCACCATAACTCATATATGAGTCATGGTGACTCATATATGAGTCACCATGATTTTGTTACAAAAGAGGCCATATTATCACTCGTATTACAAAAATACTTACATATGCATAGTTTCATATATTAGTCGCTATGACTCATATATGAGTCATCATGACTCATATATGAGTCACAGCGACTCTTATATGAGTCACAACGACTCATATACGAGTCATATTCCCAGTTTTGTAATCATAAGTCCCACTTTCGTAATCAGCTTATCAACTACAAAAACCGACTAAACTTTAATAATAATGCTCGTTCATAAATTAGAACTTGCTAAATCACATGTGATTATCATTGTATCATATCATCAAACATATGGTGTGCATCAACAATCATAACATGTGTTTTACCTAGAGTAGTTATGAAATTTTCTAAGCATAATCAAAGCGGAAAAAAACATAAAAATAAGCAATCAAAACAACTTACAACCATTTCGTCTCGTATATTCATCAACAATGAAACTTAGAGCTAAAAATTAGGGTATTGTGGTATGAATTTGATCCGGATAGTGTGGATCTCGTCGTGGTTGCTGGTGGTAGTTGGTGGTGGTGGTGGTGGCGGTAGCGGGCGGCGGTGGTTGGAGGCAATGGTGGGTTGATGGGTGTTCTGTTAACAGTTGAGGAATGATGAAGGGTTTTGTTTATTTGTTTTTTTTAATCTTAGACCGTAAATTGAAAATAGATTGAATGGTGTTGATGAGTCTATTAGAACTTTGATAAATTAAAGTATTTTTTTTTTTTTAACAAATTAAAGTACTCTTTTGACACAAACAAAACCCAGAAACAATATCCAAAAACGCTTATAACAGAAGCTTTAAAAAATAAAAACCCCGAAGAATTAATTAGCCATGATGACCGCGGGACAACACCGCGAATTCATGGCAGCCGGCGCCACAGAGTCCGACCTAGAGTTCGCTTATCGCTTACAGTTCGAAGAAGCCATCCTCGCTTCAAAAGCCCTATCAAACCCCCCAAACAATGTCCCCGAACCAGTATACATTCCACACGGTGAAGGCTCTTCGAAGAGTAACGATGATGAGGAGAATGTTTTCAAGGTTTATTTTAAGGGAATTATGAGTGAGGAGAAGGTTGGGAGTAAGAGGAAGGCGAATTTGGTGGGAATTGGTGTGGCGATATGTGATTGGAGAAATGTGGTTGTTTTTGAGAACAAGAAGGAGGGGGAGGTGGTCAGAGGGGAGAGGGTGAGGAAATGGAGTGTCGACGGGGTGGCGTTGCTGGAGGCGTTGGATTGTGCGGTCAAGTTTGGGGTTAAGCGAGTCGTCTTGTGTTTTGATCATCGTCCCTTGTTTCATTATGTCAGTTTTACCTTTTAACTAGTTAATTAATGTTTTTGTTTGAATTTTTTAATATGTAAATGATAAATTTGATCAAATTTCCTCGTCTATTCTTAGTGGTGGACAATTAAATTGAGATCCCAAAAAGAAATCTTGGACTATAGTTTTGGGACGGATAGAGTAAAATGTATCATATTATGAATGAATGATGAATTGTGGAACTCTTAGTATGAAATGTGTTTTGGTATGAAGATTGCTGAAAATTTAAGTTTGTCTTGTTAGATTAGTTTAATGCAATGTCATTGTCCCTAGGTTTAGTAAGGTTGATACTATTGATGTTAATTGAGAGGTGTAAGGTGGACATGGGGTCTGTAGATGGTATTATGTTAATCTTCTTATTCCTTAATAATAATTAGATGTCAAGATGACATATTTCATATCTTATTGTATCTCACCATACAAAGTTCACTACTATGTATGAAATCTTCATGTTTCATAGGTTTGACCATTCATATTTGTTAAGTAGTCAAGGATGTCAGGTGAATGTATGACATGTCTTTATAAGATACAGAGTAGTTATAATGAATAAGATAGCTATATTAGTGGCTTTTATTAATTTATATGTTAGGAGTCAGGGGCATTTGAACAATGAAGTTTGTAATATGTTATCGTCAGGGATGCGAGTTTCTGCTAAAATTATTACGGACTTGTTAAGACAAAAGTATCAAGCTTTGCTCAAATGTATGAATAATTATATAAGCTACCCCACCGTTTCAAATTGTTCTTACTATGTGCTGGCAACTGCAGGTAAGTGGGCGGTGGCAGTCAAAACAACGAAAGATTCAAACTTTTGTAGATGAAGTGAATCTTCTGCGCAAAAATTTCACACATTGTGAGTTATCTCTTATTGCTAAGAAGGATGTCAAGCTTGCATATAAACTCGCGAGGGAAGCAGTATCTCCGCAGATAACCAAGGCAATGGAATCAAGTGAAAAAATTGAAAATTGTGTAATATGTTTGGAGGATAAATCTGTGGACCAATTCTTTTCAGTAACAGGTTGTAACCACGAGTATTGTTGTGATTGCATTAAGCAGCATGTTGAGGCCAAGTTGCTTGTTGGAATGATTCCTAAATGTCCCCATGAAGGTTGCGAGACTGAACTGAAACTTGAAGGTTGTGAGAATATTTTGACACCTAAATTGGCTGAAATGATGAAACAACTATTGAAAGAAGCTTCAATTCCGGTGACGGAAAAGTTTTATTGTCCTTATCCAAAATGCTCTACTCTAATGTCAAAAACCGAAGTTCATCAGCTTCCTAGATCTATTTACAAGATAGGAGCTAGGATGTGTGATAAATGTCATGGTAACTTCTGCATCAGTTGTAGGGTTCCGTGGCACAAAAATATGGACTGTGCAGAGTACAAGAGACGAAACCCTGATCCGCTGGTACAAGAATCGAAGCTAAAAAACCTGGCAGCGCAGAATTTATGGCGGCAGTGTATAAAATGCAAACATATGATTGAGTTAGCAACTGGTTGCTACCATATGACTTGCAGGTACATTTTTCTTGCGTTTTGTTTACTTCCATAGATTTGCAAAGTGTACTTTTTTAATTGCTATTTTGGGTGTTTATAAGTTCAGAGCGTGTTTTATGTAGTTTTAAGTTTTACTTTCTTCATTTTTCAAAACGTAAATCTCTCTGATAACCCCGAGAACCTAGCCAACATCAACAGTATGTATTTAACTGTCAGCAAGTTCAGTAAAAAAAGTCTGCTTAATCATCTTTAGCCATCTATAGGAGTATTTGACTATACTTTTGGCCGTACTTAGTTACTTCTAACACCAACCATTTGAGGTCACATTCAACTTGTACACTAGCTTTAGGCGTAGCATATTACATCTGAAGTATGAATCTATACTTTTGTGTTTTAGATCAATTAATAGAGTTGCTGAATATTAAAGCGTGTAATTTTCAGATTCATGATTTACGTATAAAGGTTGGTAATTTCATCTAATTTCTTGAGTAAGCTGTAGTTAATTGGTCTGAATTTTAACGTTCACTATACACTGAAGAAACAGCAAAATTTTCCTTCTTTCTAATAGAGTGGACTATTTCATTCCTTCTATGATCCCAGCATTCCAAACACGGCGTAGATATACTCATCTATATGACTTTACTATGGGTGGATACAGGCAAGATTGGCACAGTGGGTAACGGGTCATTTTTTGTACTTGTTACAACAAACAAGGTTCGGTTGGGTCGATCCACTTGCACTTTTGTTCCAAATTACTGATGCAACAAATAGCCATCTTTTTTGCTTGAGTAAAACACAAGTTATTTTGAGGTTATATATGCTAAAAAATTGACTCTGTTTGATTTTCGATCTGTTTGACATGTTCGACCCATTTGACCTGTCCCCTTGTTAGCTGTTTTATTTTGCTCTACCCGTTTGAGATAAAATGACGCCCTTTATAAGTAAGCGTTCAACGATTACTATTGCCATCTCTACTACTTAGGCTATTGACGTGACCGTTAGCTCTAAACTTGTCTCATTTGCATGGAATTGGATTAATCGTACAAACGTCGTCTCTTACCATGGTCTACGTTACAGTTCCATTATTAACCATTACTACTTTTAGACAAGGACATGGCTAGTTGGATCTTGCTTAGTGTACCTAGCTATTGTTATGCAGCGGATAGGAATCTCCTTAAGCACAAGGATTAAGTTAGTTTAGTTAGCATGCGCTCAAGCTGGCTGTGATTCAGCTTTGCCAAGTTATGCGTATGGTGCAACAAGCTATAATTGCTATCAGAGTGAGATGAAAGGGTATAACTATCAAATATACATACACAGACATCGTCCTACCCATGCTAAGAGAGTCATTGTGGAAGTTACTCGATATATGGCAAAACAGGTGGATTGGGTTATATATCACAATGGGTGGCTGGGTCCATATGTCAACACCTTTTTCTCTTATACATATATTTGTTGGAATTTTAAATACACATTAGCTGACTTTCGATCCATCAGACTGTTTCCTTTTGTAACAAAAGTATACTGTACATGTAACGAGATAGAACCTTTATCAATAAAAATAAAATACGACGTCGATTGACCTGTTTAAAATTAAACATGTTGAAATTACAAAGCGCTATTGTTCCCGTACAGAATACATGGGTATCCCTAGGTAGATCTTGAATGACATACTTTGCTATCAACGCCTTGATATCTGTGTCAATGAATTTTAAAGTTTTACATCCACTGATTGTCTTCTGCTGTTATACTGAATGCTTGATTTGCAGATGTGGATATGAATTTTGCTACACGTGTGGAGCTGAGTGGATGAACAAGAAGGCAACGTGCGGTTGTCCTCTTTGGCATGAAGATAACATCATAGATACTGATGAGTCAGATGAAGATAACATCGTGGATACCGATGAGTCAAATGATACCGATGAGTCAGATGAAGATTCTGGATACTATTATTTCCAGGAGTTTCACTCGATAACTTTTAAATGATTTGTGAAGTCTAGGAATACTCTCTTTTGTTATTATCCCATGCCTGGTAACTGGCCAACCAACTTTCGCCGTCACCTCCATAACGTACTATCTTATGGATGGAGTATGCGATGTCTGTAGTCCAATGATGGGTTGCCATTTGCTATATGACTTGATAAAATTAGGAGTGTTGGAAATTGGGTTACTGACAATTTAGGGGTTCCCAATTCAGGTTTGGGTTCACAGGTTGATGAGTTAGAACACCTCAACCCGAACATGACTCATTAAAATAATTAGGTCAACTATGTCAACTTGAACTTTGCCTATTTAACCGTGCAGGTATATTTGGATTGACGAGCTAAATAGGTTACACGGGTTAAAGAGTTAAACAAGTTAAATGGGTTAAACGGGTTTAAGGTGACTAAAACTCGTTTTATATAGAAAGTTGATACATTGGCACGACTTAAACTTGTTTGTGAGTCGCCCTGTCTAACAAACCTAACTCAAACAAATTTTTTTCCCAAGCATAAACTAGCGGTATCGGTACCATACCGAACATGATTCGGTTATTGGTATCGGTACGGGTATCGGGAATCGAGAAATTGGTTTTTTCTCGTTTTTTTTGGAACTTTTTGATTTGGTACCGGTCTCGATTTTTTTCACCTTATTACATAATCCTAAAACAGTATCGAACGAAATTCGGATACTGATACGACTCTAGTACGATTCTGTTTCAGTTTCGAGATTCGATCAAAATGCTCATCCTGATTTGATATAAATGTTGTAATTTACTTTTTCTTTGTTGTTACATGTAAACATTAGAAAATGTACTTACTAGTCTTTAAAAGTTGATCAATAAAAGTAATAAAATTAATCCCAAAACAACATTACGATTAAGAATTTGATTGAATTTTTCTCACTTTTTTCAAAATGATATTTTTTTAAATAACACATATGTACATATTGCATTCTTAATCAGGCATACAAAAAAAATCTTTGTTGTAATTGATGACGTATAGTCCCCAGCCGGGTCATGAACCCGGCCTACGGGTACTACCCGTATCCGGCCCATCACGAATGGGTGGGAATAATGTTATTTGAGCTTATGAGCTTGGATGAACAGTAACCGCACACACGTGTGCGGCCCACGGCCCGGCATGCCCGGTGCAGGGTTAGACAGAATCATACTCCTACTATGAGTAGGCTTTATCTCAAATGAGAGGATATTCACTCACCATAATTAGAAGATAACAATCAATCTAAATCTGGTGGTTATCCTTTCCTTGGGGTCGAAGTAACAGCGACAGCCCATTAGGTTTCACTGCCTATATAAGGAACCTCCAAGGGTTCCACAAAGGTATTACATTCTACACACTTTCAACTCTCATCCGATTCTTATAACCCTAAACGATTACATACTCTCACGCCGGAGTCTAATCGTGAGAAACATTCCCACGGTAAGCCTAACGCGTGTTGTTTAGTGTGCAGGATCCCAACCAGATAATTCACTTGGTGCAGGAGCCGGAGTCCAGCCAACCCGAATTAAGCCTAATTCGGGTCTAGCAAGGATCACCCAACTTTTATATCAACAAGTTGGCGCCATCCGTGGGACCATTACACTAAGCTAGAGCAAAATCTCATCTCGATCTCTCAATGACGAAGGGGCATCCGCAAGGAAACCCCAGGAACACAAATCCTGGGAATCGGAAGTCCCCAGGGGAAGGGGTACTCATTCCCAATCGATCCCCTAGCAACCAAGCCGGCGGACCAAACAACCGAAGTGGTCTTCAGTCCATGGGTATGACAAGCACGTTCTCTGTCACCCCACCACCTACTTCAACCTTGGATAACCCTGATCCAAGGAGTGCGCCCACCCCCCAAACAAGGAGCCGCGCAGACTATTTGACTGAGGAAGAAGTAGAGGTCGAACCGCTCAGTGAGGAAGATCTCACTCGAGTTCTCACGCAGAACTTCGAGAGGATCGTCCCAGGAATTGCATCAAGGTTGAACCTAGGGAGGGACCTCCAATCTAGGCTCAACTTTGGCCACGCCGGACCAGGCACCTCTTCTCAAACTCAAAGGAAGCGAAGGGCACGACCTCAGGAGCGGAACCTTTTTGAAGAAACTCCCCAACCCAGGAATGTGTTCGAACGCATAGGGGATCGTCTCAAGCAGGAACTAATACAATCCCGGAGGAGGGAGAGAGGTCCGACGGTTCACCCGAACGACCAGATCTGGAACTAACCAGAACCAATCGCCGCACAAGCGTGTGGGATAGGATGAATACCGGGAAGAAGGCTCCTGGCTCTTTTCACAAGAGCGGACCTCACCCAAAGGATGGGGCACCACCTCCTTCTCCCGGTCCATCAGGAGAGGATTCGGATGACCATCCACCCAAGCGTCGCCGACCTAGGCGTACTCCTCCACCGCCACCAGACAATGAGGAGTACTATGGCGGCCCCTATTATCGAGATGCAGAAGCGGAAGATCTTTCCCGCCCGTGGTGTGACCATAGTCTCACCCGTCCATGGGCAGATCCCAGGGAAGATCCTTTTACTCTCCACATACGGAATTACTATGAGGATACAAAGCGCCGCATGCCGGCGTGTGTCAAGACTTATGATGGGACTGGTGATCCGGATGATCACCTAAAGATATTTGATACGCAGGCGAAAATTGAACGATAGCCCATGCCTATATGATTCCAAATGTTCAATTCAACCTTGATTGGCAATGCTCCTGATTGGTTTGAGGGACTTCCTCCGCGGAGCATTGATAGCTTCACTGAACTACAATCTGCGTTCAAGAATAATTATACTCAGCGAAAGAAGTATAATAGAGACCCGGTGTCATTGGAAACTGTCAAGCAACGGCCGGGGGAGTCTACGGAGGCCTTTACTGAACGCTTCAATGACGAGTGCACACGCACAAAGACAATGCCGGAACTTCTGAAAATTTCCGATTATATGCACGCCATAACAGACAGGGAATTAATCAGACGTCTCAATGACAAACGTCCGGAGAGGTATGACGACCTTATGGAAATGGTTAGAAACTTCATAGAGGGAGAAACCGCGGTAGCCGCGGCCTATCCTTCAAGAGGAAACAGCTACCGATCGAACGACCAGTCCAGGAGACAGTCGGGCGGTCAAAACAACCAGAGTAGTGGGCGGAGCTCAGACTACAAGAGCCAAAACAAAGAAGGACGGCCGGAGGACAAATTTACCCTTCTAAAGATGTCTTACCGGGAAATCTTGCTGACGGAAGGGGCCAATTTCCCGAGACCTACTCCAATGACGACTCCGCTGGACCGTCGTCAAGGAAATCGCTTCTGCGAATTCCACAATGACAAGGGCCATGGCATAGAGGAATGTATCCAGCTCAAGAAGCACATTGAGTCACTGATCAAGTCAGGCAAACTCAAGCATTTGGTCAAGGATTGGAAGGATGGGAAAGACAACAAGAAGTATGACAAGAAGGATCCCCAAAAGGACAAACCTTCAACTATATACATGATCCAATCCAGGCAGCGCCACACAAGGTAGAAAATTAGTAAAAAAAATTCACGCGACAAAGAAATCTCATTCCCTCCCATCACGGCAAATGATGTGATTGATGTGCCTCTCAGTATTAAGATAAACATTGGAACACACAATGTCCGCCGTATGTATGTGGACGGAGGGTCATCAGCAGAAGTACTATACGAACACTGTTTCGTACAGTTACGACCAGAAATAAGAAGCCAATTAGTACCGGCCACGGCGCCGCTCATCGGTTTTAGTGGAGACACCATCTGGCCTATAGGAAAGTTGCGTCTGCTTGTAACCATTGGGAATGAAGATCACTCCACCATGGTGTGGATGAACTTTATGGTGATACGCTCACACTCTCCATACAATGGAATCATAGGCAGACCAGGTATCCTGGCCATACGAGCGGTGCCCTCCACGGCACACGGGATGATCAAATTCCCTGTGGAAGGAGGAATTGTCACTATCTATAACACAATCATACCAGCATCCGGGTGTCATGCCGTGACAATGTCGGTCCCACCTGTTCCCCCCAAGGACGGATCACCACCTCCCAATTGGAAGGTGGCAATCCATCCTGATTACCCGGAACAAGAGGTATCCATAGGGGGAACACTCTCGGATAGCGGCAAGAGGGCCATGTGCTCTCTCTTGAAATCAAACTTAGATGTATTCGCATGGGAGCCCAAGCATATGACGGGCGTACCGCGTGCGATAGCGGAACATAAGCTCCAGATCCGCCAAGGATATCCTCCCGTTAAGCAAAAGAAGCGCGGTCAGGCACCCGAACGTAGCCAAGTAATATTGGAGGAAGTACGGAAATTGGTGGACGCAGGTATCATACGCGAGGTATACTACCACGAGTGGTTATCCAACCCAGTCATGGTCAAAAAGCATGACGAAAGCTGGCGCATGTGCGTGGATTTCACGGATCTGAACAAAGCCTGTCCACAGGACTGCTACCCGTTACCAGAGATTGATTGGAAGGTGGAATCCCTATGTGGATATCCCTTTAAGTGCTTCTTAGATGCATATAAAGGATACCACCAGATCCAGATGGCGGAAGAGGACGCAGAGAAGACGACGTTCCATACTAGTCAAGGCATATACTGTTATACAAAAATGCCATTCGGACTAAAGAACGCCGGAGCAACATACCAGCGGCTTGTCGACAAAGCCTTCGACTCACAGATAGGCCGCAACTTGGAGGTCTATGTTGATAATTTAGTCATCAAGAGTCATACCGAGGATGCACTTCTCCGAGACGTCCAAGAGACGTTTGACACATTGAGGAGGATTAATATGAAGCTATATCCAAAGAAATGGACGTTTGGGGCAACGGAAGGAATGTTCCTTGGATATATGATTGATCCAAATGGCATCAAGCCTTGCCCGGAAAAGACGGACGCAATAATACAATTATCATCCCCCCAGACACGGAAAGAGGTGCAATCCTTAAATGGGAAGCTGGCCGGGCTAAACAGGTTCTTATCAAAGTCCGCAGAGAAGTCACTCCCCCTATTCAAAAACCTCAAGAAGTGCATTAAGAAGGGAGACTTCCGGTGGACAAAGGAAGCTGAGGAAGCCTTTGGTCAACCCAAGCAACACCTTGCATATCTCCCCATGCTAGTAGCTCCCCGGCCCAAGGAGGAGCTCGTCATGTACCTATCAGCCACACATGGAGCAATAAGTGCGATACTCATGACGGATAGGGACACAGTCCAAACTCCGGTATACTTTATAAGTAGAACACTACAAGGGCCGGAGTTGAATTATTCTTCCATGGAAAAATTGGTTTTGGCATTAGTGTTTGCTACGAAACGGTTGCGCCAGTACTTTCATGCGCACCTAATTGTAGTTATTACCGATCAACCAACAAAACAAGTCATCTCTAGACCAGATGTGGCCGGTAGGATACAGAAGTGGAGCATTCTATTGGGAGAGCATAACATATCTTATAGACCAAGGACGACTGTTAAGGGCCAAATCTTGGCAGATTTCTTGATAGAAAAGCTGGATGAGGAGGGACCAATCGTACAACGAGAGGAAACTCCATCATAACCATGGGTATTATTTACGGACGGATCTTCGTGCACGGATGGATCAGGAGCGGGTCTCATTCTTACGAATCTGGAAGGAATGGAGTTTACGTACGCCCTGCGCTTTGAGTTCACAACCACCAACAATGAGGCAGAATATGAAGCGTTGATTGCGGGTTTAAAAATAGCCGCTAGAATGGGGGTCCGCAACCTTGAGGCCTACGTGGACTCACGGCTTGTCGCAAACTACATTCAGGGGGGATACGTAGCTAAGGAGGATAACATGGTTCGATACTTGGAGAAAGTCAAGTCACTCATTGCGGCTTTCAGCAAGTTTCCCATCAAACAAGTACCAAGAGGTGAAAACAAGAAGGCGGACGCTCTTAGGAAGATCGCGTCTACAAGTTTCGCCCACTTATCCAAGCAAGTCTTGGTGGAAACACTAAAGGAAAAGTCTATAACGGAAGGGGAAGTTGCAGCTATAGTCGAGGAAGATGGGCCTACATGGATGACCCCGATCATCAACTATTTGACTAATGAAACCCTTCCAGACGAGGAAAAGGCGGCACGGCGCATCAGAAGGGAGTCGCATCACTTCGAGCTTTGAGAAGGTATTCTTTACAAGCGCTCTTTCTTACAGCCGTGGTTGCGGTGTGTTGGGCCGCGCCAGGCTACTTATGTGATCAGTGAGATACATGAAGGGTTATGCGGCATGCACGCGGGTCCCCGATCTGTAGTAGCCCGAGCTCTACGCACAGGATATTATTGGCCTACCATGCATAGGGATGCACACGACATGATTCGCAAGTGCAGTGATTGCCAAGTGCACAGACCAGTACCACGACATCCACAGCAGGAATTTACACCCATTACATCCCCATGGCCATTCTATAAGTGGGGGATCAATATCGCATGACCTTTCCCCGTAGCTGCGGGGGAGTTAAGTTCTTGATTGTTGCAATGGAATATTTTACACGCTGGATAGAGGCCAAGGCAGTCAAATCCATCACAGGCAAGCAAGTTAAAAAGTTTGTTTGGGAGAACATCGTGTGCCGTTTTGGCTTACCGGGAGAAATCATCTCAGACAACGGGAAGCAGTTCGCGGATAATCCATCCAAGGACTGGTGTGAAGCATTGAATATCAAACGGCGCTTCGCATCCGTTAAGCACCCGCAGAAGAATGGTCTTGTGGAACGAGCAAATAGAAGCTTGGGTGAAGGCATTAAGGCACGCTTGGAGGAACGAAGTGCCAAGTGGGTGGACGAACTGCCACATGTTCTATGGCCACACAGGACTATGATCAAAACAGCCAACGGGGACACCCCATTCGCATTGGCCTACGACACTGAAGCGGTTATACATGCAGAGATAGGAATGCCTACCATCCGCACAGCGGAGTTAATGTCGTCACAAACGACGAGCAACTCCGGATCAATCTGGATTTGTTGGAGGAAAAAAGGGAGATAGCGGCTATCAATGAGGCCAAATCCAAGGCACGGATGAAGGCTTATTATAACGCCAAGGTTAAAGGTGTTTCTTTTCGACCGGGAGATTATGTCTATCGTGCTAACGAGGCAAGTCGAGCAGAGAATACAGGAAAGCTAGGCCCTAAGTGGGAAGGACCGTATGAGGTCACGGAAGCCTTAGTACGGGGCGCGTACAAGTTACGTGACATGGATGGCCGCGGCCTGGAACGCACATGGAATATATGCAATCTTAAAAGGTGCTATCTTTGAAAGCTACGGCTTCCGCATGGACACTTCGCTATATCTGGCTTCAATGAAGATCCATGTGTTCTCTTTGTTTTGTTTTTATGCTTTCTTGGTTCCTTTTTGTTTCTAGGATTTCCCATTCTTGTTAAAACAAAAAACGTAAACGTTCTAATAAAATGACGTGGTGCCTAGCTAGCTCCACGACACGTTTTTGTGCAAATTGTTTTGATCCTTTATATTCTATTATCATCGTATGGATTTAGTTGTTATTACAATGTGCTATATCTTATTCATATGCATTCATTCAATACCGTACATGTGCAATGCGCCTCCAGGCGGGGTAAGAGGATTAAGTGAACCTAATAATTCAACTTGTCGCATAAGAGGGATACAACCCCAGTGACGTGGATCATGTATCCTTACTAGACACCTTACTCACAAGATGTTATGATAAGTTTCCATATGCCGCACTCACGCAGTGCTTTGCATGGTAAAGACGCACGCCGCACGTCTAGTAAAATATAGACTTGATTGTATTTTTTGAGTAAGACGTGACATGTCATGCAATACAGGTATATGATATCTAAAAAATATACACAAGTTTCAAATTCATACCAACAAAATAGCCGTGGTCATCACGGGCTTGCTTGCATACATATGACAAGTTATTTAAAACATCAGTTTTAGCCGTATACATACACGGACGAATAAAGATACAAATGTTTACAATGTAAATTACAACGGAAGTAGGAACTACCCTATCTCCTTCTTCCCTTCTTCAATCAAGGTGCGGAGGGCCTCCCGTGAGTATTCTTCCCATCTTGTGCCTTGATCATATTCGCATCCAACGCCTCAGCAAGCAGCTTTTCACCTTTCATCGCCTTCGACACAGAGTCGTAGCTGGGCAAGGTCAGTTGGATGGGATCGGCAGTAAGCTTGGACATTATTACCTCATTAGGAGCATCCTTTAGCGCTTCTAGCTCGTCTAAGAGGGGATGACGGATTTCAGCAAGAGCATCCATTGACGCAGTCATCTTGTCCGCGGCTAAAGGGTTGTGGTAGGCATGCTGGGTGATGTCTTCCTTCTTACCTATCAGCTCTGCAGCTTTGACCAGTCCCTCGTGCCTACCACGGTCAATCCCATCCGAGACAACGTTAGCAAATGCCTGTAGCAGTTACGGAGCTTCCGTCACCTTGCTTACGACCAGCCGCATTCCCTGGCCAACCATCCATCTACGCCCAGCTATGGCTGTGAGCAAAGGAGGACACATCTTTTCAGCACAATCCGTGGCCATCTTGCTTAGCTCTCCCTCAGCTGCCGCAGCTTGCTCATCCAAAGTAATCCGCGTTTGGGTTAGCTCATCCTTCAGCGTGTCGCGCTCTTGAGCAATGTTGAATGCTTGTACGGTTACGGCTTTGGTGGAGGCTTCGGCTGCGGACACCTACATATGACACTTAAAGTTATTACAGGGATAATGTGGTTTTCCTTGTGTGTATACAAATAAACATTCATATTGAGAGCATACCTTCTCGTTGGATGCGGCTAAAAGGGCCTCCAGCTCGGCAATACGTTTTTTACGAGTGTTGGCGTGATGGGCCTGCTCCTTAATGGTCGACTCTGCTACGACCAACGCCGACTGCAAGGATGTGATAGTTTTCTCGTGATTCTCAACTAGTGCTTCACGGCGAGCTATCTTCTTATCAGCACGCTTCAGATTAGCCAAGTCCTTGATCAGACGGTGTCGTAGGGCCGCACCAACTGTCACTTGGTGTGCGGATGAAACATCGAACTGATCCAGCAATGTCTCATGATCTAATTCGTCCAAGTCTTGCGCCAGAGCCGGGGGAGTGATGTGTTCGATGAATTCCGTGCACTCGGACTCCGCCTCCAACCTTGTTAAGCTGGATAAATTCCATGCTAGGCGCAGGCTGGTGTCCGGTCCCTCAGGACGTGGCTCCTCAGCATGTGTCACAGGAGGGGATGGAGGTCTTGTTGATGTCGTGGGTGACGGTTCCCTTTCCACCTCCTCTTCTTGGGCTACGTTCGACAGATCCGCCCTGTTATTAACACACATTAAATTTGTTTATGAATCTATATCCTTAAAAAAAGAGAGAAAGAAAGAGGAGGTACTTATGTAGTACCATTCATGGGTTCCGTGACGGTAGGAGCTACGACATTCACGGGGGTGGCCATTCAGACTTGTTCATCCACGTGCAGTGAGGGGTCGACCTGGGCCGTAGCAGTGCTGCTTCCTTCCTGGTACTGCGGATGATCTTTCCTTAGTTTCTTCGGGGGAGCATTAGATACCCCTGCCCCGTCCCCTAGTGTCTTTGCCACCCTCCTGGTGGTCTTTCTCTTTCTGGATTTAGGCTTGGAGGACCCAGGGGCTTGGGTAGTTTCTTCATCCTCACCAGTACGGTTGTCAGCAGGATTGGTGAAATCCTCTTCTTCTGCTTCCTCCTGATGCGGCACGACGCCCTCTAGCAGCAACTCTCCACCGTCTTCGTTGTGGAAGCCAAGCGGGGACTTCTCGATCACGGGCTATCCCTCATCTGATCTCTGCTCGGTGGTTTCTTCCAGCGGGATGGTTCGGTCTGCGGTTGCATCAAGAAGAGGGAGTTCATTCTCTTTCAGCGGACGGAATCCTTCAGGCACTTTCATTGGGTCGCCTTGGCGCAATAGTCCATGTAGGTTCATCTCTGCGGACATATGCAATTATACGGATTAGTAAGTTCACAACATGCAAATGTGGCATTTATTACATCTACAAATATAAGTGGACCTACTCTGCCTACGTTCAGTCAGAAAGCACGGATACATATCCTCCCTCCCATAGTAGTAGCGGCTTATCCCTACTAAGCACAGAAAGTGCTCCGGCAAACCCCTATGAAATTCTGTGTGGTAGGTATCTAGGATTTTTAAGTCCTTACTACTAAGGTCTTTGGATTTGGGCGGAAAATCTTTGGGTACTCTGGTTTTGAGGACGAACGGGGTAGGGAATAATTTCTCATCGACGAAAAAGTAATGATCGTACCAACTCTTAAAGGAGTCTAAGGGCTTCCTATATGTCATGGGGGCGTTCCCGGGTCGTTTTTTGAACGACAGCCACCCATTCACTAGTTGGGGGGAGTCAAAAACCCTAAATAGATTTACGGCCGGGGTTACTCCGCATGTATGGTAGGTAATCTCAAATTGATTGATTTTACACACCCCCTATGCAGTGCAACTGGGTTATGTGGAAGTCATAGTATAGAAGCAGATCTACCAAGAACTGGGATAAGGGGATGTAATAAAGAGATTTTACTCGTTGAAAGTTCGTTTTCTCGGTATCTTCTCGAATTGATTTCCGGTTAATTGTGTGAGATTAGTTGTTCTTGGTGAATCAAAGATTTTTGGTTTTGGTAAAATAAATGTGCGAGACTTAAAAATAAAGGACGGGAAATTAAAACTAAAACTAGTTGAAACGTAAATTGATATTTAAACGACAATTCAAAGCGAAATTAAAATGAACTTAAAAATAAAATAGGAAACATTAACCCTATAACTAGAACAAAGTATTAAAACAAACCAAAACCACCCAAATCGGAATACACCCAAAAAATGTCCCGATCGGAATGTATTCCGATCGGATGATCGGAATGTGGGAATAGATGGTGATCGGAATACATAGACAATTGCCATCGGAATAAATAAATAAATAAGGTACCAATCGGAATATTAAGCAATAGTCCAATCGGAAAACACTAAACCTACCAATCGGAATGTTCTGAAAAGGGGTTAGATCGGAATAAGCTAAACAATGCCATGATCGGAATATTATGAAACCCTTTTCCGATTTGTAGATCGGAAAAAAGGGGCTGTCAATCGGAAAGACCCGATCGGAAAAGGGTTTAAGCACGTTTTCCGATTTGTATAAGATCCGAAATATAAGCAATACCAATAAGCTATTCCAATAAACTTATTACTAAAACAAGCTCGAATCTAAGATGGATCGGATCGAATAAGCTAGAAATACAACTTTTCAAACATAAAAATAAACAAACTTTAAAAATCAAAACATAAAAGATGAACTTTAAGTAAAGAAAATTTAAAAAGATCAAAACTTTAAATGAGAACTTGATGAAAAAGATGAAAGAATCAAGATAAAGATTGACAAGAAAGATTAATAACATAAAGATTAAGACAAGATTAAGCTTAAAAAGTAAAAGTTTGATTGAAAACAAGAAAGATTAAAAGATGAAAGATTAAAGTTCAAGAGAGAGAAACTGTCACTTTCTCTCTCTAAACTACTCCTAAAACTAAAACTAATCTAAAAATTGACTAACTCCCTTCATGTGGTGATATGAAGGGTATTTATAGGAAAGGAGGGTGGATGGAGGCTTCTTCTTTTCTTTCTTTCTTCCTTCACGTCTTCTCGACTCGACTTTAATTCTTTGTCTTTGTCGTCTCGGGATTTGAACTTGTCTTTTAATTTTCTTCTTCTATTAGACTTAAGTTCTTTGACTTCGTTAAACTTCCGTCTTTAGACTTTTTCTTCGATAAATCTTCAGAATAGGCCTTGGACTTCCGTTCTTTTTGCACTCTTGATCTTTCGACTTCATCTTTCGTCTTTTTCTTCGATAAAAGCCCGTAAATGCCGTGTTTTCTCCACTTTTCACCTTTTCGTCCTAAATCACAACAAAAACACAAACCACGCATAATTCCGACATAAATGACATAAAATACACGTTTTGGCTCGGTTATTATTGTAATTAAGTGGTAAAAAGGATGGGTGTTTTCACACCTATCAAATCCCCTACACTTAACCATTGCAATGTCCTCATGCAATGCATTAGTTACAAAGCAAGATTACATTTTCCATCATAATCAATCCACGTTGGCCTTTATTAAAGAAATAGAAAATTATAAACATATAAATTAAAGAAATCAAAAACATACCTTGGGTTTTGAAAATGTCGTGAATGATCATCATCCTCAAGTTTTCACTTTCTCCAAACCAAGCTTAGAAACGAGATCATTGTTATTATAAGTTAGCAAACTAACACGAACTCATGTGGGCCAATTATTTACTTAGACTCCCTTATTCCTAGGTGTATCTCTTTTATTTTATTGTTGTCTTGAATGATCACGAGGATGCATCGTTGACTTATTTCGATAGTTATTTAGTCCGAAAATAAATTGAACGATTTAATCAATAGTTAGCTAAAGGACCAAATCTTTTAAAACTGCTTCTCGGGACCTCATAAAGTTCATATCTTGGCATAACTCGCTTCACGATTTGAGACCTTTCTCGGACCGATATTTGGCAGCGACTTCATACTTCGAATCTTCGAGAGACGTTCTTGAAATTATGGTCTTCTCTTCATAATAGGAATTTCTTCACTTGAAGTTTTGAGAGATTCTTCATATTTGGACCACGACTTCGTCATTTTTCTCCAATCTTTATTTTGGACTTTGATATACAACGATCCGCCTCCTTTTAGGACTTGGATCTATTTATCCTCATACCTTGTTAGGGTCTTTTCGGATAGACTTCTCCATGACTTTTGGGGAGTATTTGCTTTTCGTCGTGTGTCTTGATCCTTCATATAGATTTTCGATAAATGATTCTTCACATCACTTTTGGATCTTTAGCAACAAAATGTAGCCCTCATGCCTTGTTAGGGCCTTTTCGGACTCGCCAATCTTCGCATCCCGCTTCAATAAGTTATGCCTTGGCTATGAACTCTAATCCGTACCGAGCAACTTTTAAACAATCTGGGGCTAGAAGCTAAGTAACCTTTTAAATCGTACAACCTTATTTATTGCAGATAAATTTATTAACAAGCGGAGGGAGAGTAGGCTTATAATTAACTCACATAAATTCACAAAAGAATACCGAACTTATAATTGACTCTATCATCTCTCGTTCTCCACAATTTAAAATCTCAAGGAATGAGACTCGTGGATGCTTAGCCTAATAAATCAAAGTTTTGGGTTTTCGAGTCGCCTATAGGATCTTGCAAATTCTTGGACTTTTTCAAGTTTAGAAATTGCATTTTAAAGTTCCCTTGATGAACGACTCTCTAGGATCAATTATAGGAACTTGCGAAAAGTTCTTGTTCTTAACCCGTGAGAGTTAAGACTTTCGCGTTTTATAGCTCCCTATATAAAAGCCTAGCAAAACTTGACTTAAACACGTTAAGGATACTAGCTAGAATAAACTTAGGCAAGTAAACTCGGGTTGAGTCAAAAGATTCACAACGTTTGAAAATTAAAACCACTTATTTAAACATTTATTCTAGCAAGGAAAGAAAATAACTATACAAAGGGATAAACTAATAGGCCAAAATAGATCAAAAATTTTGAAAAATGTCGAAAAATGGATTTTCCGGTTAAAATGAGGACAAATACAAGGAAAAGACCACTTAACTTCGATAGAAGTCCCCCCTACACTTAATATAAACATTGTCCTCAATGTTTAAGCATTTGGGAGTAAAACTCCCCTACACTTAGGACATTGTGCACTTTGTTTAAATCTCGCTAAGGAAAAGACAACTAAAGAGATTCCTATTTTAATATTGAGAAATATAAAATAGTGAATCGAAAAGAGTTTAGGATAGAACCAGGAAGAAGGGAACACGGAATCACGGTTCGTCAAAAGTCATCAAGAGTGTGTCTTTGAAGCTCTAATCCCTGCACATGATAAGAAAGAGAACAAGAAACACCACGGGGCTCCCCCCTACACTTATGGTAAAAATAGATAGATAATTGGGTTGCCTCCCAAAAAGCGCTTGTTTTTGTTGACCGAGTCACGAGCCTGACTCGTCCCCGAATTAAATGGTCCATGGGGAAGCCTCGAATGTGATACCGGGATCAAAGACCTTGTCCTCGTTCCCGGTTGACATCAACAAAGGAGAGGCGGGGGGATAAGTCTTGTATGGGAGAAAGGTCCTGTCAACATACGTAGAGTATGTGAATTCAAGATCCACGGGAGGTGGGTTGGGTATAGTAAGCACATTGTCATCCCCCAAAGACAATGGAGGCTGAGCATTCGGCAAAGCCGTGATGTCATCAATGATAGCATAATCAATGTCACCTCCCGGGTCAAAGCACTCATCCTCCGAAATAGTGGCTAAAGGGGAGGATGAAAGGTGCTCGGGAGGGGGGATTGGGACAATATCTTCCTGCAACAAATTATCAAAAAATATAATGTCCCCCTCCGTGTCATAGTCATCAATACCTGGAGGGATGGAGTGGATATCGATTTCTTCCTGCAATGGGTCATTATCTTCAACGGGAGGAATAGATGGAGGTAAAGACTTGGAAAGAGAAGGAGAAGTCAACTCTTCGATTTGAGCAATAAGAAGATGAACTTTCCGTAATCTATCACGAAGAAGCACGTCTTCCACCTCATCCACACGATCATGTTCATCGGTGAACTTCTCGTAAACCGGAGAGAATAAATCGTCATCGTCGGCATCTCCAGGTGGAGATTGAGAAATTTCAAAAGTGAAATTCTCATAGCAGAGAGAAGAATCGTCATCACTAGGATCGACTTCTTCCGTAAGAGCAATGTCGTCCTCAGGCTCCATAGCAGGTAAGTCACAAACCTCATCATCCAATAATTTGTCGAGACCAACATCACTAAGCTCATTCAACGTATCACAATCCTTAGACTTATTTGGGATATTGAGAGAAGGGATGACAATTGCACTAGGACATTGAGCAGTAAGATCATTCCAAGAAATAGTAGGCTCATCGTCATCATCATCATCATAATAGTATTGACGCACAAGAGGAGGGGTATAATCACTAAGATTAGATACTTGCTCTTGTTGCTGTCTTTCCTCTTTTTCCCATGCTTCTTTAAACTGAACGAAAGCCTCTTGAAGTTTCAAAATAGTGGCGTGCCTTTCTTCATTCAGAGTAGTGAGTTGTTGATCAATAGGAATTCCCTGAGAGGATTGATGATTGAAGGTGTGATGTGGGGGCTCATAGTGTTGAAAACCTGAATTATAGCATGGTTGTGGCTCATAGTAGTTCATCGGTTGAGAAGAATTAGAAACCAGGTTTGGTTCGTAATAATCCATTGGTGAAGAAAATTGAGGACACGGATTTTGCTCATAATAATTCATTGGTTGACAATAAGAAGAATCATGAGGACCCCCACAAGTTTGGCAAGAAGGGTAAGGAGAAAAGTCGGGTGCGTCTTGTGGATAGCTATTTTCATTGTCATAATTGTACCCCGGTTCTTGCCCGTAGTCATACGAGTATTGAACCGGGCACGAAACATGCCAAGGAGAATCGCTTCCACAATAGATGCACAGGGAAAGAGTAGGTGGGATCAAAAAGGACGAATTAAACGAGTGGCACAAAGGACAAAATCCTGGTATTAATTGTGTATGTTTGAGATCGTTGCCGCACCTCTCACATGTACACCATTGACATGAGTCGTTCCCGTATAATTGTCTCCCACACCCGATGCAATGGACATAAGAATCCATGAAGAAAAATAGATAAGCAAGAAGAATATTTTTGTTGCAAAACTTTGAAAAAGAAATGCTTTTTATGATTTTTCAAATGTTTTTGGAGTTTTGAAAATTTTTGAATACGAAAAATAACGTTCACGAGTGAACGGATCCCAAAATCCAACGCTTCACTCACAAAAAACCTTCGATCCTCACGAAAAGAGCCGGCAGCGGCGCCATTTTAATAAAGAGATTTTACTCGTTGAAAGTTCGTTTTCTCGGTATCTTCTCGAATTGATTTCCGGTTAATTGTGTGAGATTAGTTGTTCTTGGTGAATCAAAGATTTTTGGTTTTGGTAAAATAAATGTGCGAGACTTAAAAATAAAGGACGGGAAATTAAAACTAAAACTAGTTGAAACGTAAATTGATATTTAAACGACAATTCAAAGCGAAATTAAAATGAACTTAAAAATAAAATAGGAAACATTAACCCTATAACTAGAACAAAGTATTAAAACAAACCAAAACCACCCAAATCGGAATACACCCAAAAAATGTCCCGATCGGAATGTATTCCGATCGGATGATCGGAATGTGGGAATAGATGGTGATCGGAATACATAGACAATTGCCATTGGAATAAATAAATAAATAAGGTACCAATCGGAATATTAAGCAATAGTCCAATCGGAAAACACTAAACCTACCAATCGGAATGTTCTGAAAAGGGGTTAGATCGGAATAAGCTAAACAATGCCATGATCGGAATATTAGGAAACCCTTTTCCGATTTGTAGATCGGAAAAAAGGGGCTGTCAATCGGAAAGACCCGATCGGAAAAGGGTTTAAGCACGTTTTCCGATTTGTATAAGATCCGAAATATAAGCAATACCAATAAGCTATTCCAATAAACTTATTACTAAAACAAGCTCGAATCTAAGATGGATCGGATCGAATAAGCTAGAAATACAACTTTTCAAACATAAAAATAAACAAACTTTAAAAATCAAAACATAAAAGATGAACTTTAAGTAAAGAAAATTTAAAAAGATCAAAACTTTAAATGAGAACTTGATGAAAAAGATGAAAGAATCAAGATAAAGATTGACAAGAAAGATTAATAACATAAAGATTAAGACAAGATTAAGCTTAAAAAGTAAAAGTTTGATTGAAAACAAGAAAGATTAAAAGATGAAAGATTAAAGTTCAAGAGAGAGAAACTGTCACTTTCTCTCTCTAAACTACTCCTAAAACTAAAACTAATCTAAAAATTGACTAACTCCCTTCATGTGGTGATATGAAGGGTATTTATAGGAAAGGAGGGTGGATGGAGGCTTCTTCTTTTCTTTCTTTCTTCCTTCACGTCTTCTCGACTCGACTTTAATTCTTTGTCTTTGTCGTCTCGGGATTTGAACTTGTCTTTTAATTTTCTTCTTCTATTAGACTTAAGTTCTTTGACTTCGTTAAACTTCCGTCTTTAGACTTTTTCTTCGATAAATCTTCAGAATAGGCCTTGGACTTCCGTTCTTTTTGCACTCTTGATCTTTCGACTTCATCTTTCGTCTTTTTCTTCGATAAAAGCCCGTAAATGCCGTATTTTCTCCACTTTTCACCTTTTCGTCCTAAATCACAACAAAAACACAAACCACGCATAATTCCGACATAAATGACATAAAATACACGTTTTGGCTCGGTTATTATTGTAATTAAGTGGTAAAAAGTATGGGTGTTTTCACACCTATCAGGATGCGGTAGTTAGCCGAATCGAATAGGCGCGTGTACACGCCTATCTTTCCCCTCGGTGCATCCGTAATCGCTTCACCTTCACCTGGATAGGTTGGGTGTACGCTTTCGGGGATATAATACTTAGACAAAAAGTCTATGTATTTCTCCGCAGGCATCACGTTCAGGACATCCGTAATAAGGGGATTGTCCTTTACCATGTTTTATAAAAAGGGTTTGAAAGGCGTGATGATCTAACCTGCGGTGATGGAGATCCGTGGAATAAGAGGCGAAAGATGGAAGGAAGAAGCTTGGGAATAACAATGGCGGATATGATATGAACTGTGTGTGTAACATTAGCACACACCAAATCTTATATAGGGTTGCCTCGATTTCCGAGGTAACGTAGATGTTTGCCACGTGTAAACCACTACGCCCATCCAACGGATGGGATTTCTGACACTTCTGAAAATGTCAGAAGGGACCCATGGGTCACTTCTTAGCAGTTTTACGTGGCTCAATGGTGGGCATTAATGGTGCACTTTTGTAGGTGTGCGACTGACTAGTTGACTACTATTTAATGCATTCATTCTTGTGTCGGGATATGCGGTCATACGTAAGACTATATTCAATGCTGCATTTAATTTGTCTCAGTCGTCACGTACGGCTGGGGTATCATTAGAGTTCAATCCATGTAAGGTTGCCACGTACGGCCGAAACTAAATTTTGACACATTTTCATTTCCTAAAGATCTTTCTTGGTACGTCCGGGGAGCATCTTGATAGTCTAGAGGTTACGCCTACGGTTGTAACAACTAGACTGGGGGGACATGATGACGTATAGTCCCCAGCCGGGTCATGAACCCGGCCCACGGGTACTACCCGTATCCGGCCCATCACGAATGGGTGGGAATAATGTTATTTGATCTTATGGGCTTGGATGAACAGTAACCGCAACCACGTGTGCGGCCCATGGCCTAGCATGCCCGGTGCAGGGTTAGATAGAATCATACTCCTACTATGAGTAGGCTTTATCTCAAAGGAGAGGATATTCACTCACCATAATTAGAAGATAACAATCAATCTAAATCTGGTGGTTATCCTTTCCTTGGGGCCGAAGTATCAGTGACAACCCATTAGGGTTTCACTACCTATATAAGGAACCCCCAAGGGTTCCACAAAGGTATTACATTCTACACACTTTCAACTCTCATCCGATTCATATAACCCTAACCGATTACTTACTCTCACGCTGGAGTCTAATCGTGGGAAACATTCCCACGGTAAGCCTAACGCGTGTTGTTTAGTGTGCAGGATCCCAACCAGATAATTCACTTGGTGCAGAAGCCGGAGTCCAGCCAACCCGAATTAAGCCTAATTCGGGTCTAGCAAGGATCACCCAACTTTTGTATCAACATTAATCATTGAAACAACACCGTATGACATATCATAACCCGAACAATTGGCCGTCTGATTCATTGAGCTGTTAACTTTTCATATTAACCAAGTAAATGAACCACCTTAGATTTGCTTCTAGGTCCGCCACTAGTTAAAACTTATTATCAATCAGAGCCTCACTTGTTTAGTTTATTTTCAACCTATTTAATTTGTTCTTAACTTGAACCTGTTAATTTTTGTGTCGGTTTCAAGTTACATTTTGTGTCATAAATTGTCACGCTTAGCTAAGAGTATTTCTTCTTTGTGAAATTTCCTACTCCTTTTTTTAGTCTACTACGAGGAGTTCCCACCGCCTTTAAGGACGAGTGGACTAATCTCCCGCGAGAGTTTGCTCGATACCTTAATGGGTAGTATCTTTCCTAAGTGAGATTTTTTCCATTCCCAAAGTTTGAACTCAAGAACTTTGATTAAAGAGTCCAGTGCTTTGACCAATTGTGCCTTGACTCCTTTGTGAGAATGGGAGATCATCATCCCACTTCACTATGAGCTTATTGCAACAAGTATTGTTTGTGATAAAAAATTGTTAGAACTTTTTTTTAAAAAACGGCTAAAAAAATTAAAAATGTTGAACTATGGAAAACTAATTTGTTTCTATAAATCATAAGTTTTATTTTTGAACTAATCTATAAATCAAAAGTGGTTTAACTTGAGAGCATTAATCAAGAGTCCTAACAAGGTGCAATTACACTTCAATCAATCATGATTGTTATCTTCAAATGATTTGCAATTACTTCTGATTGTGACTCGTGCCTTAAAGAAAGGAAAGTTTATCACGGATGAATACTTATCCTTAAAACGAGAAACTCAAATTTTTCAGTCATGAGCTTTCAATAAAACATTCCAAGCTCTTAAGCTCATGTGAACGACTTACAGTTAAATGTCAGACTGTAACTCGAAATTCTAATAAAGGAGAGTGTATCTTTAAAGATAACTTATCCTAATAACGGGAAGAGCAGTCCATCACGGGTTGAGCTTGTCACAAAACATTCAAAGTTTTGAGCTCAACACAATGGCTTATAGTCACATGTCAGACTATAACCCGGTCCCCAAAGAAAGGAAAGTCTATGACTTATCCTCAACAACAGAAAATTAAATTTTCTCGGTCATGGGCTTATATTAAAACATTCAAAGTTTTAAGCTCATGAACTCAAGGAAAATGTTCATTTATGTACATTTTTCCTCAACAACGGGAAATTAAATTTTCTCGGATTTGAGCACAATTTTTCAAGATATTTTTAAAAGATTTTATTCAAATTCTTTCAAAATTGTGTGCTCAGATACTCCCCTATTTTTATCAGTATCCTTTGTCGAGGGGGGGTATAAAAAATCTCATAACATACAGTTCCAAATTTTCATGAAACATTATTCTCTCCATGTTACATCACTAGTATATCAAAAATTTCACAAACACATACAATTTTTGAGGGGGAGAATAGTGATTAAGATGTGATCAAAATGTTTCATCTTTGGATAAGATCTTTGATTCAAGTGCTTTCTCGTCCTAACATGTGCAAAATGTTTATTTAAATGATTTCACATTTTGAAGCACATCTGTAGGGGGAGCGTTTTTGGTGATTTAGAAAGTTTTTCTGGTTACGATATCTATACCTTCAACACAATTATTCAAGAAGATATTGGTGTAAAAAGGTGGTTAGGTATTCGTCCTATGATCCAACCAGAACCGGAGGGATCTTCCCAGGGACAATCCATTAAAACTTAGAAGTCCTTAGGAAAGATGGAGTAGTTGAGTGTACAGGAATAATGCGACTAATGACTTAAGCTAGCACTGGAACAATCACAACAAAGTGCTAGTTATGACGTCTTAGTAAGCATTGAAGGGGTTGAAGAATGAAAAAGAAATGTAAGGATAAAGGGTGAAAGAAATATCCCTCCATACAACTTAGACAGAAACCGGGTCAATACATCTATTATCAGAATCACTTTGATGATTTCTGATACTGAAGACAAAGCATCATGGACCCAGTGATGCAATGCACAACCCTTCCCAGCCTACTCAAGCTTCTCTCAAAAAAAGTTTGTTTTACTGTCACGGAGTTCAACTCATTTCTATCAACTTTCTCACTCCGAGATAGTAGATATTGAATAGGTGGCAGTCTGCTCCAGCCTCCGATCACCAAATAAACGTGCACTTATAGAGTGTAGAGACAACACGATTCATCATAAAATCTCATTAGGAAACTTATTCCATATATCAATTGTTGTTCATCACTAGAACACAAGCGATAATTTATAGAGTCCTACGCTCTATCCTTGTGATATTGCCAGAACATTCAGAGTGATATTCATTAGTTTTCACAGTGATGAATGGAAATCCTTCCAGTGTTAACATCAAACAGCACTGCGGTAGGTCATATGTAAGATTCACTTGAATTGAACATATGTTAATTGGAAAGAAATGGTGGTTTGATTCTTTTGTGATTCAAACTCGTTCCAGGTCTCGACGCAATATCTTTATGATCTTGACAGAACATTCAGAGTAATAATCCTCAGTATTTACAGTGACGAATGGAAATCCTTCCAGTGTCATCATCAAACAGCACTACGGTAGGTGACTTGTGAGATTACATAGGAATCTATCTTGTGTCAACTGGAAAGCAACAATGGTTTGACTCTTAAATGATTCAAACTTGTTCCAGGAAACTGAATTGACGACTTAATCAGCAGAATGGAACTGCATGATTCACTCCTTACTATGAAGTATCTTTCGATATATTCAAGTATTGAGAACGGCTACCACAGCCGGAAACACTATCAAGGAAGTTCTTTGAACTTACCCAATCATAGGTACAGTATATAACGAGAAACCGGAGGAATGAAAACGGTGTGGTAACCTCAAGAGTCGTAATTCAAGACCACATGCTCATGTAAAAGAAGAAAGCTCAAGAACATCTAAAGACAAAGACTTCCGCTACTCTGATTATCAAGGGAGATTGTTAACAAGCTTTCAAGACAATGCAAAGTATGAGTATGTAGAGAAAGACACAAGAACATAAGTTGGCAAAGCATCAAGATCAAGTCAAGGCAAAGATCAAAGCTCCAAGATCACAATTCATGAAAGGAACGATGAAAGAACTCTCAAGACAACGAGCTTCAAAGTCTGTAACAACAAAGAAGTGAAGTCACATAATACATGACCACCACTTAGGGGGAGATTGTTAGAAGTATTTAAAGTGATGGTCAAAGAAGTGAAGTCACATATTATATGACCACCCCTTAGGGGGAGATTGTTAGAAGTATTTAAAGTGATGGTCATATAATATACCGTTGCGAACCTCGTGGAAAATGCTATTCAACGGTGTCGAGATTTCTATGTTATTGTTATGTATGTAACGGGAATTAGTCCCGAACACAGGGAGGAAGGCCTCTTAACCTTGTAAGCCTTAGTATAAAAGGCACACCATCCTCATTTGTGTGTGGGTCTCCCATAGTGTTTTCTATTCTTCTTGTTTTAGAGAGAGAAACTCTCATTAGTTTCTCTCACTAGAATCACTTACTTTGTAACTTTCTTCCTTCTTCTTCATCTAATCTAATATTCCTTTCTTAGTTTTAATCTTGTTCTTCTTCATCTATATTTCTTGTTCTATAAGTCATGTGCATACCTCTTACAGAACCAAAAGTCCAAAGTTTTATTTTGACGGATTAGCAGACTCATTCTTTTTAGTTTTAAAACATGGTACTTGTCAACTTTGTACCAAGTGTGGCGTGTTCGTGCAATTTTTTTTATACGGAGATGATATTTACACATTGGAATAGCTGAGCACGGCAGACTCAAAACCGACCCGGACCAGAAAATCGGACCGGACCGGACCGAACTGAACCGGACCGAGCAATTTCGGTCCGGTACTCGGTCCAGGGTTTTGGACGAATTCGGTCCTCGGTCTGAGGTTTTGGACGAATTCGGTGCTCGGTCCGGTAGGTCCGGTCTTACCAAAATCTCGTCAAATATGTCTAATAGGACCGGACCGGACCGAGGACCGAACCGGACCGGACCAACCCGGACCAGACCGGACTAATTTGGTCCGGTCTCGGTCCGGGGTTTCGGACCATTTCGGTCCTCGGTCCGGTCCGGTCTTGGCCGGTCCGGTTTGGTCCCGGACCGATGCTCAGCCCTACATTGGAACATTGATTCGTACACATAAAATGATCTTACAAAGACTATTATGCCCTTACTGTATTCTACCCAAACGCGAATTATTCCTCATGCCTCTACCTCTTTAGTTGCACCGTCATTGATCTACTCCACTATCACCCACTAATACATCACATGTTTGTATGTAGCTGACATATTAATTCTAAACTTTACCGCTGTACTTGTTAATTATTGATCTTTACCGCTGTAATCCATGGAACATATAAACATAGAATTAGTTTTCCTATTTGTCATGTGATAGCAACAAGCAGGTTTTAGTTTTCCGTGTGTTACAACTTATAACTTAAATAAAAGAAGTTTGTACGATAAAAATTGCAAATTATAAACTTACAATTTCACTACAACAATCAGTACTATCCCATCGACAATATCGGGTTTTCCCCGGTGACATGTCGATCGAGATAGGATTCCCCGACGACATTATCGATGGGGAATGTTCGAAGAGGATTCTTTCCCCATCGACTTTCCTTAGCGAAAACATGAGTCCCACTTGTTTACAGTCAACCAAATATGTGCCACGGTTAACGTATATGTCGGGATTATACTGGCGAATTAACAAAGTTAATGAACTTAGTATTAATCTTGTCACGCGTCTACCTTTTCCCCCGATGTAGTATTTTTGTCGTTTAGCTCTGCATTTACTCGACGACATGTCGCCGAGATACTCTGACCAAAGTTTGACTCAAAAATTCCCCGGACTTTGTGCCACATCGGACGATTTTTGTCGTTTAGCAGGTTTTCTCAACAACATGTGTCACCGGAAAAAAGCTCACCGTCTGATCTTGGTTCTGTTGCAGTGTTTGCTTCACTTCAAAGTCATGCAAAAAAGACGCAATTTTGTGTAAGAATAGATGGAATTATTGTAATAAATTTGTATGAGGCGGATTTGTATACTAGCATGTTGTACAATTCAAGCTAATTTATTACGAGAACCTTATGACTTATGTATTGTCAAACTGAAATAAAGGGTTTATATCAAGTTTTGAGAAGAAAAGATGTTGTATATATACATACAGGGGATTGAAACACATAATAGATATAGAGTACTATGTGACTGGAAAAAAGAGTGCCGACAAGTAATACTAGTAAAATGGACGGACGACTGGCAATAAGCTTTGAGAACAAAAGGTAAGATGATAAAATATAACGAGGGAACAACTGTCAAGTAAGAAAATTATTATGTGCATTTATCATTATGTTATGTGTAAATATCAATTCCCTTTATATATATATAAACTAGAGTGTAAAAAAGCCGTTGAAAAAATAATAATAATAAAAACCTTTTTTTTAAGTTTTTACTCTAAAAACATCCTATAAAAACCCTATAAGCTTCTAGTTTTTTCACCCACTTCTACATACACAACACAAAACTACTAAAAAAACACTATAGATCTTACTAATTACATTGTTCTCAAATTTTTTAAACAATTCGTTGATGATCTTACTAATTACATTGTTCGACATCTTCCCGATTACTATGATTTTTGGCATCAACATCCCGATGCCACCGGCAGAGAGGGAGCCAGGATTCCGTGTTAAGGGGACTCAAATTGTTTTTTAATAGTATTGTATAATTTTTTTTCTTTTTTGAAAAAAGTTTCAATAAATATTTCAAGCTTTTTAGCATAACTTCAAATGATAAATAATAAAAGAGAGGGGTTTAAATTAAACTTTTTTTAAAAAATACACACATACATGTGTATAGCACTAAGTCATCACTAAAGTAAACCCTTTTTGTTTTGTTTTTTAAGTCATCTTCATCCTTACATCAAACCTCCATTAAAACAAATAAAACAAGAATATTACAGTAGTAAATTTCTTACTAAATTGATTCTCGTCTTTCCTTATTCTCAGCTTGTCATAGGTAAGTCTGTTATTGTTGGAGGTGGCACAACACCCTATGCCCCTGGCTCCGTCATTGGTCACCGGTGTTTACATTTTAGTGCTACTATGAAATGCACACCCGCTATGCGTACAACATGACACCGAATGTATTTGATGGGTATTTGCAAGTGAGTTGTTCACGTGAATATTTGTGTAACTTCACTAAATGCATTTAGGTATTGTTGGTTGAAGATATTTTTAAGAAACCTACTTTCGAAGATGTCTATCATGTATATGAATCTATCAAAACAAACACAGGATCCTGGAAATGCCCAGGAGCATCATTTGTATGTATTGGTAATGGAAAAATTGTCTTAAGTTCTTACATGATCAATTCAAAAAGCGTGATAAAAGAAATACTCGACTATAATGCTTGACGCCATTGTCGATTTGGCATGCATATTTTGGGGTACGGGAGGGGGGGGGGCAAACAACAAACTTAATGTTTTATATGGTTCACCATTATTTGATGACCTTCTAGCGGATAATGAACAAGAAGCTATGTTTGTTGTAAAAGGAGAACATACTAAAAAGGTTAATATTTAGCAGATGGAATTTATCATCATTGGTATGTGTTTGAGAAATTGTTTAGTAAAGCAAGGGATGAAAAACCAGTGAAGTTTAAAATAATTCAAGAAAGTGAAAGAAAAATCAATGAAGGTTGATTATGTGAGTGGGTTAGTTGCTCGGTTGAAGAACATTGACAGCAGGATTTTGGGGAAGAATGGTAAGTCGATGAAGGGGAGACGGTGTGTCATTACTCATTAGTGTGAATAACAATGTACTTCTTTAAAGTAAAGAAGGTGGCATTGAAATCTATACTTAAAATAGCTAAGTCTCCGTGGAAGTGGTAAGGTTAGCTTTTATGGATGATGCATATGGGATGATGGACATGGGTTACATTACTACTGGTAGTGAAAAATCTATTGTTGAAAGTAGTGTTAAAGGTACGAGGCCTGATGATGCACGACCTGAATCCGTTAGGGGTGCTCCTAATGTTCGCCAAACGAGTAATCTTAAGGTTACCTTCCAATGAGGAGGTGTTGGAGAATTATGATCTCGTGCTCCCTAAAGTTTTTATGGATCAGGTTAAACACAAATATGAGAACTCGTTGGTTGGATATTTTCTTGGTAATATATTAGCATTTCCTATTGTGCAAAATTATGTCTATAACACGTGGGGGAAATCTGGGTTGCTAAAGCTTACGAGGAATGCTGATGGTGTTTCTTACTCAAGTTTGCTACCAAGTCTGGCTTGGAACAAGTACTTGAGCGCGGATTGTGGTTTATTCGTAACTCGCCTTTATTACTTAAGAAGTGGTCACCTCCGATTTGAGTTAATTACATAAGGTGCCAATACTTGATTACTCGGTGGATGGTTTGAGCTTGATTGAGTCTCAAATTGGAAAACCTATTATTTTGGACTCTTTAACTGGTTCAATGTGTGCTGAAGCATGGGGTATGTTAATGAAATGATTTCTAAAAATGTTACTTGCATTTTTCGGTCTCACTTGGTTTTGATTACGACAGTATATAAAAACAAGCATTTACAAAAATAACAAAAATCGAATTCTTGAGTTCAAGTATTTTTCATTTCATTTATTATCACTTAAGGTATTAATAAACTAGTTATCAACCTAACTAAGTGATCAAGGATTTATTTTTTCTTAAAACTCACATTTATTTTTAAGTCACAGATTTTTTTATTAAACTTTATTTTTAAGGAAATATTTTATTAAATTAAAAATTTGAAAATTTGAAAAATGCCATATTTCATATGGTTTAGGAATATTCTTTGAGGATAAAAACTTCACCAGATGTGACTAAGCCACTAAAAGACAAAAAGGAGCGGAGTCTAGTCTAGGCGGTTCCTTAAATGGCTAGGCGGTTCGTTATTGATAATGAACCGCAAGTCAATTAATGAACTGCGGCCAGATAGATCCGTTGGAGCTTTGTCTTATAAATAGTGGACCATATACAAATTTTCTTTTCACCTCTTTTGCACAAAAATTTTTGGATTTAATCCACCTTCTTAAATCACTCAAATTCTTGGTTATTTGGTTGATTACTACTTGTTTAGAAGTGAATCTTTCTCCTCCCTTCTAATCCTCTCAAGTGCAAAGAGAATAACACTTTCATCCTTGAAATGTTGTGTCTACCTCAAGATCCATTGAAGATCAAAGTTTATTTTCATTCTTGTGTAGTTGTGAATATCTAAATTGTTGTGTAAATTTGGAAGTTGTGTATGTATTATGTTTAATACTTAGTCCTTAAAGAATATTGGTGTAAATTGATCCTAACTAAGATTATAACTCAACTTTTAGGTTAGAGTAGGAAATTGGTTAAGCGGCGTGTACGGTTTCTCCACCTTAAGGAGCTTGTTGATTATTGAACTCTCGAGTAAGGAGTACTCGAGGAGTGAGGTAGGAACGAGGAGTGAGCTTCGTTGCCGAACCACTATAAATCTTTGGTGTCTGGTTTGATCTTTCTTTTCCTTATCTCTTTTCATTCATTATTTTTTCCTTGCATATACTTGTGATTATTAGTTTAGATCTACTATTTGTTGTTCATATTGTGCATAAGAAGATTTCATATAATCACTCAACTCTAAGTTTTTGAAAAAGGATTTTTGAAAACCGATCTTTAAACAAGTAAATTTAAGAAACTATTCAACCCCCTCCCCCTCTTATAGTTTCTACAATTGGTATCAGAGAGTAGTTGATTAAGAGTTTTAAAATATATTGTATTTTAAAACTTGAATTGATCTATGGATTCCAAGAAGTACCTAGAAGGGCAATCTATGTAAAACCCACCTCTTTTGAAACCAATAGTTTTATTTATTAAATAGATTTGAGACCTATGTGAAATCAAAAGATTTAGATATTTGGCATTTTATTACATTTGGTGAAATTTTTCCTTATCAATATAATGAAGTTTCTAAAAAGAAAGAATTAGTTACTTTTGAAAATTCTAATGATGACACTAAAAAGAAACTTGCTAAAAATAATGAGGCTAAACTAGTTATTTATAATGCTTTACCTAAGAAAGAGTATGAAATGATTTTTATGTGTAAAACCGCTAAAGATATTTGGAACACTCTTTTAGTAACCCACCAAGGTAATAGCCAAGTCAAAGAAAGCAAAATCGATCTTCTTGTTCAACAAGATGAACAATTTGTCATCTTAGAAGATGAAACTATTGATAGTGCATTTGCTAGGTTTAATAATATTGTTACTAGTCTAAAAGCACTTGATGAAGGTTTTTCTAACGAGAACAATGTTAGGAAGTTTTTGAGGGCGTTGCATCCAAAATGGAGAGCTAAAGTCACGATGATTGAAGAATAAAAGGATCTCACCACACTATCACTTGATGAACTCATTGGTAACTTGAAAGTTCATGAAATGATCATCTTGAAGGACTCAGAAATTTTTAAAAGCAAGAGTGAAAGAAAGTCTCTAGCACTAAAGGCCAAGAAAGTTCAAAGTGACCACGAAATCTCCTCCTCGGATAGTGACGATGAGGAATATGATATGGTGGTTAGAGACTTCAAGAATTTCTTCATGAGACGAGGTCAACACGTGAGACAACCAAGAAAAGACAAGAAAGCCTTCTCTAAAAACCGATTTGTCAAGAATGAAAAAGGTGATAGGAAATGCTTTAGATGTGGCGACCCAAATCATTTCATCGGTGAATGTCCTAAGCCATCTCGTGACAAGAATCACACGGTGTTTTTTGGAGGTTCGTGGAGCATTAGTGGTGAAGAATGTGATGATGATGCTAAAGAAGATAATCGTCTCATGGCTCATTCTTCTAAAGAGGTACATTTCGAAACCGAATACTATAGCCATGATAGTTCCTCTCTACATGATTTAGAATTAGAAGGCCAATATAATAACCTATGCAAACTAAGTCTAAAATTCATTGAAAAGAACAAATTGCTAAAATCAACTAGGACCAAGCTTAAAAATGAGATTAGGGAGATAAGAGATAAATTGGCTAAGCTTGAGAAAAATAAAGAAGTTGATTTAAGTTGTCTAAGTTGTGGAAGTCTTAGGCAAGAGAGTGAAGATCTCAAGAGCACCTCCAATAAATTGGAAAAGTTCATGAAAGGTAATAGTGCTATTGATGATATGTTAAGTAGACAAGTTTATTTTAGGGAAATACTTGGGTTGGGTTTTAACACTAATAAAGCATCTACTAGTGAACCAAAACAAGTAAGATTTTCAGAAAAATTGCCTGCTGCCCGCGGTTCGCCAAAGTATGGGGTGGTTCCATATATTTATGGAACCACAAGTCATGATAAAGAACCACGGACAGAGACCTCTATACATGAAAATTCTAAACTTTCTTAGAAGTCTATTTTAGGTAAAGGGCCAAAACATCTTGTGGTTAACAATGTTAAATTACCTATACTTGATAAAAAAAGAACTTGATAAATTCTATAAGCCTTTAAGTAAACCTTTAATAGGAATGAAAATTTTATCAAGACAATCATCTACTCTTTCAAGAGTGAGAAATGATTCAAGGCCTAGAAGTAGAACACCAACACCTAAAAGGAATAATCATTCTAAGTCACGACTTAGAGGTAAAACACCAACACCTAGAAACAATAATAACTCTAGGTCAAGATCAAAGACTCCTAAGAAAAACAACGAACATCAAAATGCTTATATGAATTGAAATAATTTCCAACAATGTTTTTATCCGTGGGGTATGTGTCCTCCATTCATGCATCCCAACCAAATGCAAGGGATGTTTGGAACTAACAACGTTGGATCCATGAGATATTGGGGACCAAATGTTTGATTTTGTGTGTTGTTACCTATATATGCTTGGGAATTGATTTGGAGCCCGACGAGTAGATTAAGGATAGTAGTTGTTCTAAACACATGACGGGTAATCGAAGTTTGTTCTCTACTTACAAAGCATATAATGGAGGTAACGTCACTTTCGCTAGTAAACTACATGGTAACATCATTGGCAAAGGTACGGTTTCTCTTGACTCCATGACCATTGAAAATGTTGAGCATGTAGATAACTTAGGTTTTACTACCTCCGTCCCATATTAAGTGTCCACAATAAAATATTCTAAGTCTTTTTTTATTGAACTTTGACCATAAATATTCATACTTATGTTATATAATACTTGATGAAAGTTATATGAATAGATTTGGTTTTCAAAAGTATTTCAAATGATATAATTTTTATAAAGTAGTATGTAACACAAATAAAGAAATTTATGGTCAAACTTAGATAAGAAAAACTAAAAATAATCAAAAGTGGACACTTATTATGGGACGGAAGAAGTAATTTACTAAACATAGATCAAATTTGTGACAATAAGTGTAAGGTCATCTTTTCCGAACATGATAGCGAAATCGTAAAAGATGGAAAGATCATTGGAAAAGGTGTTAGGAAGCATGAGCTTTATGCCATGAAGGTCAATAGGAAGTCAAAAGACAACATATGTCTAGCGAATTTAGATGATAGTTTTACTCTTTGGCATAGGAGATTAGGCCACTCTAATATGCGTTTAATTCAATCTTTAGTCTCTAAGGAGTTGGTAAGACATCTACCAAAGATTAAGTTTGATATTCACTTTTGTGATGCTTTCAAAGTTAGGAAGCAAGTTCACTCAAGTCATAAGGCCAAGAATTTGACATATGGATCTCTTTGGACCTTCTGCCATACGAAGTTATGGTGGTAACCTTTATACCCTAGTTATAGTTGATGACTATTCTAGATTCACTTGGACTAGATTTTTGGCTAATAAGAATGAAGATTTCGATCATTTCAAAATCTTTAGTCGAAAGATCCAAAATCAATTAGGATGTTTAATTGTCTCTATTAGGACGGATCATGGTAGGGAATTTGATAATGAATTGCAATTTGGTGCCTTTTGTGAAGCTCATGGTATTATCCATAACTTCTTGGCTCCTCGCACTCCACAATCAAATGGGGTAGTTAAAAGGAATAATAGGACTATCCAAGAGATGATTAGGACCATGCTAAATGAGCAATCTTTGCCTCAAAATTTTTGATGCAATGTCGTTGACACATCGACCTATATTCTTAACCGAATTCTTATTCGACCTGTCCTAGGTAAGACCCCCTATGAGATTCATAAAGGTAAGAAACCCTTATTGGAATACTTTAAGGTGTTTGGAAGCAAGTTCTTCATTCTCAACACCAAATATTACCTTACTAAGTTCGACTCAAAGTTGTACGAAGGTATATTTTTAGGTTATTCCCAAACTAGTAAAGCCTACACAGTCCTTAATAGAACCTTGGGTGTAATTGAAGAATTACTCAACGTGACATTCGATGAAACTCCACCTTTATCTAAGACACCACCTTTGGTAGATGATGACTTAGATGAAATAGACATAGTTAAAGCCAAAGAGGTTAGACAAACTAGGAGTTGAAGACCTTAATGTTAAAAAGGGAGTAAACATTAAAGATTATAAGGATCATGCTCTCGAAAACATCATAGGCGACCTTAATCAAAGGACCCTTAGATCTCAAGTCCAAGATCAAAATAACTTCTTTTGTTTCATCTCCTTGATTGAACCAAAGAATGTTAAAGAAGCTTTGATAGATGAGAGTTGGGTCATCGCCATGCAAGAAGAATTGAATCAATTCATTGCTAATGACGTTTGGGAACTTGTTCCTCCACCAAGAAGTACTACCATCATAGGAACTAAATGGGTGTATAGGAATAAGTTAGATGAGAACGGTGTTGTGTCTCGTAACAAGGCTAGACTTGTAGCTCAAGGCTATAATCAACAAGAAGTGATTGATTATGATGCGACATATGCACCGGTAGCAAGGTTAGAGTCCATTAGGATCCTTTTAGCTTATGCTTGTGCATTAGACTTTAAGATTCAACAAATTGATGTAAATAGTGCATTTCTTAACGGTTTGATCAATGAGGAGGTATATGTGGCTCAACCTCCCGGCTTCATTGATTTTGAGAAGCCGGATCATGTTTACAAGCTTAAGAAAGCTCTTTAAGGTCTTAAACAAGCACCCAAAGCTTGGTATGGAAGACTTAAATCATTTCTTGTTAAATATGAGTATACGATGGGAATGGTCGACAAAGCGCTCTTTATAAAGAAGAAAGGTTGTCACCTCATAATCTTACAAATATTTGTTGATGACATTATATTTGGTTCAACTTGTCAAAGTATGTGTAATGACGTTGCCAAAATCATGCTTGATGAGTTTGAAATGAGCATGATGGGAGAAGTTAACTGCTTTTTAGGACTCCAAATTAAACAAATGGGCGATGGTATTTTCTTTAATCAATCTAAGTATGTTAAAGAAATGCTAAAGAAATTTGGATTAGAAGACTCTAAACCCATGAAGACCACTATGGCCTCGGATACTAAACTCGCCGTAGATGATGATAGTGAGTCGGTAGACAACACCAAATATAGATGTATGATTGGTAGTTTGTTGTACCTAACGACAACTCGACCGGATATCATGTTTAGTGTTTGCCTTTGTGCACGTTTCCAAGAGGCTCCCAAAACCTCTCATCTTGAAGCGGTTAAGCGTATCTTCTGATACATTAAAGGCACTATACATTTAGGATTATGGTATCCTAAAGGGACCGGCGTAGAAACCATAGTATACGCGGACTCGGATCATGCGGGACACTATGTGGACTGAAAAAGCACTAGCGGAGTTTGTGCCTTCATGGGTTGTTGTTTAACTTCTTGGTTCTCTAAGAAACAAACTGCTCTTGCTATATCCACCATGGAAGCTGAGTATGTGAGTGCCGGTAAAGCTTGTCAACAAGCTCTATGGATGAAGCAAGCTTTTGTTGATTACGAGATTACACTCAATGATGTTTCCATCATATATGATAATAAGGGTGCAATAGACCTTAGTAAGAATCCCGTGCAACATTTGCGAACTAAGCACATAGAGATTCGCCACCATTTCCTTACGGATAATGTTCAAAAGCGGAACATTTCGATTGAGAAGGTACCCTCGGTAGAAAACTTAGCCGACATCTTCACTAAGTCACTTAAGATGGAACATTTTAATTACTTGCGTTAAGGTCTAGGTTTAATGGAACATATTCCTTAATTGCGCATTTTCTTTAATCGAGTCTTTTCTCTTTTGAGTCTTTTCTATCTTTGAGTTATTGAGTCTCTTAAACTCTTTTTGATAATTTTTCCTCTTTTTCAAAAATCTGAAAGTTCTTTCGAAAATGGTCGAGAAATGTTTTTGCATTGTTAATTCAATCTAAAAGCGTTTTTCATGGTTTCTTGCTATTGAACTCAAGCATACATAATTCATATGTATGAGTCACTCAAAAATAGCGAAAACAATATTGCACTATGGAGGATCAATGTGTCATGACTATATGTCTAGATAACCACACCTCCAACATTAATTTTACTTTAAAATCTATGTATTTGTGTCGAAGTCATGTTTGTTGAGTTCTTGTGTGTTTCTTAGTCTTTTATTGCTTCTAAGCATGTCTATATGATTAGTTAGACTATAAAATTAGGATTTGCTGAATTGGAAAATTCTCCTTATCCCTTAAAACACACCTTTTGTGGGCGGTTCTTTAATTGTCCAGCGTATCATTATAATTATTGAACCGCATGTACAATAATGAACCGCAGGAAGAAGCCTCCAGATTCGGATTTCTGAAAATCCAAAATTGCTCCAACACTTTTTGGAATCTTTATTTCAAACCTTTGACCACTTCCAAAATATCTTGTGCTTTCTCTACTTAACCCTAAGCATTTTGCATCAATTTCTCAAATCGAAATGTCTTATTCACCAAATGAAAGCCTTGATTCTCCTCAATTTTCCCTAATTTCTCTAAATCCAAATTCACCCAAGAACACATTTGATGAGACTACTTTTATACATAGTCTCATCGTCCAAAACGGGTTTATAATGGTTAAAATATCATAAAAAGTGCCATATATATGCTTGTTTGCTCAATGTGTATTTTAGGTACGGATATCGATAAAATGAAAAAAAAATCACAATAATCAATAAAAAACGAACACGGGAAACGAAGCCGCACAATGAACTGGGCCCTAGTGTTGAATCTCCAAGAAAAGTCCTTGAAGAATTGAACATGTACAAGAAAGGTCCTCCATCATTGAAGAAATGACACTTTATACCCTTTTATATTTATAATTACAAGTTTGGTCCCTAAAGTTTGTCAAAGTTACAAAAAGGACCCTCAAGTTTGAAGAATTGGCAAGATTGGTACCTACAAAATAAAGACTTGTCACTTTTGGTCCTCCTCAAAACCAAACATACAAGAAAAGACCTTCTTATTCCAAGACATGTCATGAATGGCCCTTCAAAAATAAAGAAATTACAAATCAAGTCCTTTAAAATACTTTGGGAAAGTTTGTGTGGCCAAAGTATGAATTTTGAAACTTCTTTACAAAGGGAAATCTGCCAAAATTGGATTTGCAAACAAGATGGAAAGAGAGGGGCTAAATATGATAGACAAGAAACCTTACCTAGACCAACCACACCTCGCCACGTCGCCCACTCACAACTATCTACCAATCACATCACACCATGCTGCCACCTTACCATCCCACTAATAATCAGTTTTTAACTGATTAGTTTAATAAACTTGGCGCCTAAACACTCATTAAACCCCTAAAATGGATTAACACACACACACTAATTCACACACCTAAGAACTATAAACCCTAATCTAATTACCCTATCTAATCAAAGGGTTTTTGGTTAATTTCCTCCAGATCCTTAATTAATCATCCCCTAAACAAAACCCAACTCCCACTTTTGGTCCCCCTAGCCACGTGGCCACACCAACCCTCCCCTACTACACCTTTTGGGAAGAAGACAAACATACAACAGTGAATCCACGACTCAGAGCTTAAGCTTTCATCCTACGCTCAAGATAGACGAATGAGATCACTACAAAACAACTGGCATCACATGTTTCACCTCCAAGACCAAATTCAAACTTGGCATATTCGGATCTTCTTAAGGGCAGTTCTGGAAACTTAGCAACTAGGGTTTACTAGTATTATAGTTTGATAAGTGTGAAAACACTCATCAATTATGATCCAAAAACCACTAAAAACAAAGCCAAATACATTATATTTAACTGAAAAATATCAGAATTACGTGGGTATTTGTGTTTCATGTATTTTCAGGTAAAAAGATGCATTTTGGAGCAAATACGCATTTTCAAGGGATTTATATGTTAAAAGACGAAGAAATGGACAAATCAAGCTTCAAGGACCTTACTTGCTATTATTTCAAAGATGGAGGGCGTAAATTATAATTTTCACAAAGAAAAAGGATGAAAAAGAGTTTAGCTTAAAAGTTATAACTCTTTTATATAACTTTTGAAAAGAGAGAAAAGTGAAGGACCAAAAAGAAACAAATGGGAAAAGTTTATTAAAGTTTAGAGAGAAGTGCAAAAATCATCTCTGTGGTATGTCGAAAAATCGAATTACATCCTTCGTTAACTTTTTGGACAACAGCCATCCCTCCGTTAGTGCGCGGGGCACAATACATCCCTCATGGACTAACGATGCAAATGTTTTCTCGTTAAAAATTAACAAAATCTAAAAGAGAGGGTATTCTTGTTTTTTTTCTTTCCCAGGGATGTATTGTGCACCTTATCATAAATAGTTTCAAAAAAAAATTATTTTTGAAAAAAAAAAAAAATTTCGGGAAAAAAAATTTTATTTTTTAAAAAAAATTTATTTTCGAAAAAAAAATTATTTTCGAAAAAAAAATTTATTTTCGGAAAAAAAAGTTTTATTTTCTAAAAAAAAATTATTTTCAAAAAAAAAATTTATTTTCGAAAAAAAATTTGTTTTCAAAAAAAAAAATTATTTTTGAAAAAAAAAATTATTTTCGGAAAAAAAAGTTTTATTTTCTAAAAAAAAATTATTTTCGAAAAAAAAAATTTTATTTTCGAAAAAAAAAAATTTATTTTCGAAAAAAAAAATTATTTTCGAAAAAAAAATTATTTTCGAAAAAAAAAAACTATTATCGAAAAAAAATAAATTTTTTTTTTCGAAAATAAAACTTATTTTTTCTGAAAATAATTATTTTTTTTCAAAAATAAATTTTTTTTTTGAAACTATTTATGATAAGGTTCACAATACATCCCTCGGAAAGGAAAATGACAAGAATACCCTCTCTTTTAGATTTTGTAAATTTTTAACGAGAAAACATTTGCACCGTTAGTCCATGAGGGATGTATTGTGCCCCGCGCACTAACGGAGGGATGGTTGTTGTCCAAAAAGTTAACGAAGGATGTAATTCGATTTTTCGACATACCACAGGGATGATTTTTGCACTTCTCTCTAAAGTTTATATATTAAACTTGGTCAAAGGACCAAGTCACACACGTCTCATCTTTTCACAAGACGCGTCTTCTTCATCATAAACAAGAGAGAGAAAAAGAAAAAGACATAACAGTCGACTCACATCTTTTCTTCACCAACCCTGCAAGTCCAATTCAAGAAAAATACACAAGGTTTCAGACAAAAATCAAAGAAGCAAAAATGATCCTTATCATCTCCTCTACAAGAAGATATAAGTGAATTTAATCAAGATGGAAGAATGAAGAAACGCCCAATTCGGGTTTAGAGATGATGAAGAACCCTAATCCTCGTATTAAACACGTGGCACGAAGGGATTGGAAGCAACACGTCACACAACCATCTCTCGACGCCTATAAATACCAAGGGAGCCCCTCACTTCAAGATGGTTAGCTTAGGAGTAGTTTTCACATAGTTAGGTTAGAAATTAGTTAGTTAGTTCAATTTTCTTGTTAAACTTTTGTAACCAAATTAGTTAAGGTTTTGTAACCGAATTAATTTTCCACCAT
>CM046877.1:135517459-135569959 GCA_025667525.1 Glebionis coronaria | reverse complement strand
TCTGTTTTATTCATCGAATTTCCTTTTCCTCTTCCCATTCTGACTTCTGTAGGTTTCCCGGTAATAGGGGGATCTGCGAGAACTCTTACCCATATCTTACCATTTCTTCGGAATTGTCCGCTCATAGTACGATGGAATTGCCCAATTATAGCTCGACGCGCTGTTCAATGGCTCGATATGAAAGACGACCAGCTCTACAACTTTTAGTGTCATATCTTCCAAAACCAAGTCGTGTACCGTCCGCAACCCCTACTACATCTGCCTTTACGATATTGAGGGTACGAGAACCCGTCATGCCTTCTAAATCATCATTTTAGAATAGAATGTCGTAGAGAAAGCAAGGATTTTCTTCCCCGGCGGCTGATCCGTAACATCAACTGCAGAAGAATGCGGTTAGAGTTGATGAACAGGAGAAGGCCGCAATACTTCTCTATCATCATTCTCCCCCGGGGCTTATTAATTAGGTTAAGGAAAATATGAAGGGGGTAGCCGGTCGTCGGCTAGGAGCTCTGGCCGGCAACGAAACTAAAGCTTCACACTGGTCCACTCGTCCATCGGCTAAGTTCCAACTCTATGTTGATAAGAAAAAAGAAAATCCCCTAAGAAGAGGACTTTCAACTATTCCAAAAGAAAGGGGCAATTCAAATGCTTCATAGATAACCCCCTATGTCTCTTCCCGTCCAACTCACCGGGAGATCGAAGAGCGGTTTGCGCTTCGCGCCCCAACCCCCTTAACTAATGGATGCTTAGCCATTGGTCATAGCAGAAATTCGTCGAAGGAAAAAAAAAGAAGAGAAAGAAAGGGAAGTTTTTTCTTTCAATCCAAATAAGAGAACAAAGAAACCACTCTAAAATGAAAGTTAGATAAAATCAAGAAGTTTCAGTAAGAACTATTGTAGTCGGCCCGGAATGCCTCTGTACTCTTTCTAATGCTAATGTCTTATTCCTTAATTCATTTTTTATTTGAGTTGCGGTAGCTTCCGCGCCAGCGAGATAGGGCTCAGCCAAAGCCATACTAAGCGAGAAAAGCCCCTTTCTATCTTCTTAGTCATAGTCAAGCAAGTTTTCGCCTTTATTGAGGTAAACAACCTTGCTAATAAAGTGGCAACAAGCACCTTAAGGGTTGTTTGAAAATGAACAGATAAGCTAACCCACTACTGATTTTCTGCCTACTTGCAATGCAACTACTCCTGAGAAAGACTCAAACTGAACTAGTTGAAGCTAAGCGCCTGCCTATTCTATTAGTCAAGCTTGGAGAACATAGTACTAGGACTTACTAGATGAAAGACCTTGATTGGTGAAGGGCTTAAAAGTTAGGTAGCTGCTCTATCTATCGGATCTTTTCTAAGAGGTTAGGTAGGTGGTTGAGCCGAAGCGGAGAAGGAGACTAAGTCATCGGTCGTGCGGGGATTGATTTCCTACTTCCAGGAGGAAGAAGCCCCGGCTAACTCCGTGCCAGCAGCCGCGGTAAGACGGGGGGGGGGCAAGTGTTCTTCGGAATGACTGGGCGTAAAGGGCACGTAGGCGGTGAAGCTGTCGTAAAGTTTCGTTGTTCGTTCCGTCGTCGACCCTATCTATGTTTCTACGATGGCCCAAGAACACGCTCATTCTTCAGCCGTAGAGAGACTTTTGAATTGCGAGTTATATATATATATATATATATATATATATATATATATATATATATATATATATATATATATATATATATATATATATATATATATATATATATATATATATATATATATATATATATATATATATATATATATATATATATATATATATATATATATATATATATATATATATATATATATATATATATATATATATATATATATATATATATATATATATATATATATATATATATATATATATATATATATATATATAGAGAGAGAGAGAGAATTTGGATCAAATGAGAACTAATTAAAGTTACAAAAATAAGAACCATTCAATAATCAATAGAATTAAAGGAAATGGTAATTAAATGCATGGTAATTAATACAAGAAATGAAAATTAAAAATATAACCATGAATGTATTATAGGTATTTTACATTTTTCATTTTGACCAAACATAAATGCTCATTTATTTTCAGAATATTGTACTATGACGCATCGGTTATTTTCAAGATATTGTACCACGACGCATCAGTTATTTTCGAGATATTGTAACACGCGCCATGAGTTATTTTCGAGATATTGTACCACGACGTATCAAGTATTTTTGAGATATTGTACCACGTGCATCAGTTACTTTTGAGATTGTATCATGACGCATCAGTTATTTTCGAGATATTGTACCACGACGTATCAATTATTTTCGAGATATTGAACTAATAGATGGTGAAAAAAATGTAAGTCAAATATATTTTTATCTACATTTAATGATCATAATTTCACTCATTAATTATTATTCTAATTTAATACAACATAATAAATCCAACGGTGTAGATTGGTTCTCATTTTAATAACTTTAAAAAATCTCTCACATTAACCCTCCTCTTTATATATATATATATATATATATATATATATATATATATATATATATATATATATATATATATATATATATATATATATATATATATATATATATATATATATATATATATATATATATATATATATATATATATATATATATATATATATATATGTATATATATATATAGAGAGAGAGAGAGAGGATGGTTATCGTAAACACTTTTTTTAAGTTATAAAAGTAGGAACTAATGTGAAGCGTAGGATCTATTAATTTGTGTTAGATTAGATGAACTTTAAATATGTTAATTAAATAGAGTATGGAGGGTAATTTAGAGAATTCAAAGTGTGTATTTTGAATTAATTTTACTGCATATAAATTCGTCAGCCATTTTTTTGTAATTATAGATACTTTCTTGGTTGATACATTTTTTTCTTCATATTTCAATAATATGATTTAAACATCTACAAAAAAAATATATACGAACATTATTTCCATAAAAAAAATGCACCAATTCATACTAATACACATGAGTTCCTTTAAGCCACATGCTTTATACACATATTTGACTGGTGTATTTATTAATCGATACAAGATTTAACACGTACACATATAACATGATTAAACAAAAAAAATGCACCAATATGGATGGTGCATCCTGGTACAGAATCTAGAATACAACTGATGCATCCTGGTACAAAATTCTGAAATAATCGATGCATCCTGGTATATAATCTCGAAATTACCCATGTGCCGTGGTACATCATCTGAATGAATAAATCTGATACAACATAATCTGTGGCGTTTTTTTCTAGAATTCGTTGGGATAACAAAGCCTAATCGAAAACACCAACTAGTTCTTGATACCGAGATCGAAATAAAACATCATCAGATTGGGATGAGCATACCAAAACCGGCGTCGTGGAAGTCCAACGACATCGGTATCACAATAACGGCTAGTTCAAGTGGCCGGACTCAAGAGTTAAGCAACAACGACGGTGGCGGTGAAAGATCTAAGCACAAAATATGTCACATTCACATATCCCTTACAAACCTCCGAACAACAAACATATTAGAATATGTCACATTCTTGTGTCTTTTTATTAATCAAGTTGACAAAGGTGGTATAAGCCACGTGTGGAAGGTATAAATCGGACAATCATGGTCCGGTTTTCTTGATAAACTCGTTAAATTAATTGGTATTCGTTTATGGATGGTAGTATGTGGCCAAATACTATGTCAGTAGGATTGTTTTTTTCGCCGGAAAATAAGATGTGGGGTAGGAGAGATGAGCGGAGAAAGTTAAAATGAAGATGGAGGCTTGCAATTATTATTAGGGTATATTCAGATGTACAAATTACCAACAATACCCTTTTGTATATATATTTAATTTTCAGTTTTTATTGAGTTTTTACTTTTACAACTTTAAAAAGTTCTCATTTGAACTCAATTCTATATATATATATATATATATATATATATATATATATATATATATATATATATATATATATATATACAAGGTTAATGTGAGAGCTTTTTTAAAGTTGTAAAAATGAGAACTAATCTAAAACACCAATAAAACATTGATACATAATCATCTTACCAATAATACACCAAAATATACATTATTTATACAACTTAACATTCTATTGACTAATAAACGACGACTTAATGTGTAACGTATTATTGATACACAATTAAAAATGTGATAGATATACATCAAAATCTCAACAAGATAATATCTTATACATAAAATGGTACATTTGATACACAACCACCACTAAATAACATGATACACGATACTAAGACATGATACAAATCACACCTTAAATCAAGATGTATCACCTAGAATTCGTCAATTTTCAAAAGAAAGCCCATCAAATTATTAAAAAACTTAGTTTTAATTAATCTCGTTTTAAAATTGTTTGAAGTAGAGTGTCATTTGTGAGATTTTAGCTGGTTCTTATTTTTTCAACTTTAAAAAGTTCTCATTTGAACCGAAATCTATATATATATATATATATATATATATATATATATATATATATATATATATATATATATATATATATATATATATATATATATATATATATATATATATATATATATATATATATATATATATATATATATATATATATATATATATATATATATATATATATATATATATATATATATATATATATATATATAGTATTCAATACAGAACCACCATTTTTGTACAGAACTTACAGAACCACTAATTTTTATCTATTTTAGGGTTTATGGTGTATGGTTTTGGGTTTTAGCTTTAAATTTAAGGCTTTAGAGTTCATCGTTGAAGGTTTACTTCTTAGGATGAATGATTTAGAGCGTTAAATGGAAAAACATTATTATGTACAGAAGTTGTAGAACTATAAGTTATTATGTTTTTAGGATTTAGAATTTAAAGTTTAGGGTCTAAGATTTAGGGTTTAAGGGTTAAACTTTGGGATTTAGACTTTAGGGAATGTGATTTAGTGTTTTGAGTTTAAGTTTTAGGGTGTAGGGATGAATTACTATGGTTTTGTAAGTTATAAATAAATAGTGGTTCTGCATTGAACACTCCCCTATATATATATATATATATATATATATATATATATATATATATATATATATATATATATATATATATATATATATATATATATATATATATATATATATATATATATATATATATATATATATATATATATATATATATATATATATATATATATATATATATATATATATATATATATATATATATATATATATATATATATATATATATATATATATATATATATATATATATATATATATATATATATATATATATATATATATATATATATATATATATATATATATATATATATATATATATATATATATATATATATATATATATATATATATATATATATATATATATATATATATATATATATATATATATATATATATATATATATATATATATATATATATATATATATATATATATATATATATATATATATATATATATATATATATATATATGTATATATTTATATATATATATATATATATATATATATATATATATATATATATATATATATATATATATATATATATATATATATATATATATATATATATATATATATATATATATATATATATATATATATATCTATATATAGGGATGGGTTCTAGAGAAAACCTTATATTCCTAGAAAACTTAGAAAACAAATTATATGGTAGATTTTAAGAAGTCTCAAACTTCAGGGTAAATAATGAAAATAACAAAAAAAAAAGAGGAAAAGCGTACATCTCTCGTTCTCACACACACAAACACTCGTTCTCACCAGAGGCGCACACTTAAATCTTATCTTAATCCCACCACCATTCATCATCGGGAACAACAATCACAGTCACCACGGGCACCACCACCGTCATAACACCACCGTCATAACACCACCTCGGGCACATTAACGATTACCAATTATCACGGCCATCCGTCACATCACTAACATCAGTTTTAGGCCATCGTTATTTGCTCTCACGAATTGTCGATCGCCTATGACACCGCCATAATTACATACATCAGGTTATATATTTTTTATATTTTTCTAGTATGTGTAAAATTATAGCATTTGTTTCGATTCATATTGTATAGATCAAAATCAGGTCATATGAAATAAATTTGACAAAAATGCATAAAAAATGTGTTTCTTTAAAATGCTTATAAATGTGTTTGCTAAAGCATCAGGTTAAAAATATGGCATACTTTTTGCTTTGTTTGTGTGAAAGGTGAAAAGTTGATTCCCTATTATACCATCTATTTGTTTCATTAAATCATAGTACGTCACTTAAGTGCCTTAATGTTTGAATGTGTTATAATTATTATAGCATTGGTAAAACTAATTAGCATTTGTTTAGTTAGAGCATTATTAGTTAATATTTGGCACATTAATTAATATTAGGCATATGTTTGTTTAATGAAGTAGCATCTGATTGTATGTAGCGTTATTGAATCAACGATAGTTGTTGCTGTGTATATAATACGTTATAGCATCTTTTTTATATATTAAAGCATTAGTATGCATGTTTAATGTTTGAATATGTTATAAGAATTAAGTCATCAGTTTAAAAATTTAGCGGATATTTGTTACGGATATTAGTAAAATATGAATTTATAATTAGAGCATCTATTATTATGATTAAAGCATCACACAATACATTAATTAAGGCACCTTATATGATTAGATAGTCCTGCTTTGTAAGATTAACACATCATAATTAATTTAAAGCATTTATTTGTTTTGATAAATAGCATATGTTTGTGTGATCAAAGGGCATATGTTTATACGGTTTAGAGGCACGTGTTTGCTTAAGGGCATCTGATAGTTTAAGGGAACCTGATTGCATGATCTTAGGGCACCCGATTGTATGATTTATGGGCGTTTGTTTGTTGTTTGTTTAGGGCATATGTTCTGTTTGTATAATGTTTGTTGAACCGTTGATGTGTGTCCGTAAAACAAGGAATTAGAATGCGCGTTTGTTGGAATTATGGCATAATTGCGTGATACTAGATAGTGAAAATCAAAACTTACGGCATCTATTCGTTGTTTGTTTAGGGCATATGTTTTAATCTGGTATTATGAAATCAATTTTTTCGTTTAGGGAGTTTGTTTTTATTAATGTTTTAGGCCATTATGTCAGAACTGTATAGGGGCAGCAGTTCACAATCGTATCGCGGCATCAACTCAAATTTGTTCTAGGATATCATATTTAAACTGGTTTAAGGAATCGAGGTATAATGAAAAAAGGAACGTTTTATAAAGTTTTAACTGCCAACCAAATGACACAGAAAATGAACAAAGGATTCAGTATTGTGTGGTTTATCGAGAAACTTTACTAGATTTTGAATTGAATTTGTGCCTGATTAGTGATATGTTGGTTTTCTTTCAGTATCATCTAAAACTATTTTTCGTCAATGCAGGTCACTTTGTCATAAAAGTTGTAACTTGATTTTGCTAAAGTATCATTTGTTAATATGGGTTGCCGTGATATTTAATGAAGAGAATAATAGCAATATCCCAGTCAGGTGGCGAAGTTTATCTTGCAAGAAATGGATCAATGTCGTATAGTGGTGGGTAGGTGACACTACTGATCTTGATACAGAAGCAAGCGTAACTGATTTCAAACAGGTCTTAGTGGACACTTTTGGATATAGTGTCGACAACATGTTGATTAAATACTTCCTACCTGCAAACATGAACACTATTATTATGATATCTAAAGACAAAGACGTGTTATGCCCTCGGGTTCGTCTCCTCCCTCTTTGGATCAGTGGGTTGGTCAAAGAACACAAACAATTTCTCGAACGAGAAGATCGAAGTTGGTGCCTATTGTATCAAGTATCAAGTCAGGTAGAGAAACCGTTGTCATCTAATTTTTGTTCACACTCTGAATTTAGTGTTAGGTTAGCACCTGATGGGATAACCAATGGTCCTTCTATTTCCAAATTTTTGAAACCTAAACTAGAAGCGGTTCACTTTCCACATCGAATGTGTGAAAGTGAAGAATCTGTTGGTGGTGAGAGTAGATTGAAGCACAAAAAGGTAAATGTTGGCGGAGATGGGAATGATAGTTAAAATGTTAGACTTTTTGTGGCAATCGGAATGAAATTCAAATCTGTACTTACGGAAGAAAGTGGCGAGGCTGTGAAAAGATAGGGGCGTACTGGAAGAGGGCCTTTAATTGCAAGAGTAAGTTCGTCTCTAAACATAGAGAAGCTATATGATGTAGCTATAATTAAGTCATTGAAAAGTAACAGACCTGGTTATCGCATCAGTTTAAGACTGCATTATGGCATCAGTTTGAGAATGTATTTGGGCATCAGTCTTAAACTGTATTAGGGCATCAATTTAAGACTAAGACATCAGGGTGTCACGAAAAGATCATATGTTTGTGTGTTTGATTAGTGCATCGTAATATAACAAAAATAACATTTGTTTGTTGGATAATATTATAATGAAAATATTTTAATCATATGTTTGTTTGTTTGTTTGTTTGTTTAGTGCATAAGGGTATCATGAAAAAAGCGTATATTTAAGCCTCATATCAAGTTCTAGCTAAGCCTATGACCATTTAGTTAAGCTCAAGTTCGAGTCTATCTTAGCTTAACTAATTTGCAGCTGTATTTCCACTAAGTAGGATCTAAATTTTTATCTATAACCCAGAAATGACTCGTTCTGGTAAGGAAGAAAAAATGGAATCTCTCATGATCATTCATTGAAGATATAGAAAATATCATGACATTAACTTGCTTTCTTGATGTGTCGATTGGATCTATTTGTTTGTGCGTCTTAGAATGTGCGAGTTGTTTGATATGTATTGTTATGCAAAGTATTAAATCGAGTTCGAGCTTAGCATAGGACCATTCAGTCAAGCTGGAGTCTAGCTTAGATTGGCTGCTTTCCAGCTCTATTTCCTTTAATTTAACATGTTCTAATAATTTATTTTATGTAGTACTACACAAAAAAGTTGAGGGGTTAAGAAGTTATCAGCTATGTATGATGTCTCCTGTGAATACTAAGACTTGAAGTTCTGCAATCTGCATTTTTAATAACTTTTTGTTTAATTTTTGCCTTATTTGTTTGTAAAAACGAGGCCAATTCAAGTGTGTGCCGTTATCAGGACTTGCTGTAAGATTCCGAGGAGACAAGCTTTTTACGTGTCAAAACGAGGTCAATTCAAGTGTGGTTTTCAATAATCTGCTCGGTTGGGTCCAGAATTAGAATTCTTAAAACTGGAATAATATTAGAGTGATAGGTCATGCACATTGTTATAGGTGTTATATAGTTTAATAATAAAAGAATTTGTGGTTCGGGCACAAGCTCTCCTATTTTTTATATCTTGCTAAACATATTACATGTTTGACACCAATCTGTTTTGACCCGTAACCGGACTTGCCCATTTTAATGTTTGAGCTGTTTTCTGCAACAATTAGTCGAGCAAAGATCAGGTTTCTCGCAAGTAAGTTAGAAGTATTGCAGTCGTTACTTCAAGAAAAGACCATAAATCTCATAGATATAGTAGGGAAGTTAGCAGTAGTGCAGATGTTAATTCAAAGAATAGCTGAAACATGTACGTAAATAATGTTCTCTTGCAGAATATACACTTTGTGGTGAGATTCCATTTTTTTTAATTACTAGTTTTTACTTTTTTTATCTGCTTCATAAAAATGTTGATAATAACTTTACTCGTCTCTTGTTTTATTTACAGACTTACGGAAAAAATCTTAATAAGGTGTATTCTTTTCCTTTCCATACATCTTTTCTTTATTTGTTTATGACAGATATATGAAATATGACCATAATCTTGGTTAAATAATTTATTATTATGTGTACACTTACCCTATACGGATTTGTATTCTTTTGAGATTTGTTACGGTGTGAAGTTGACTAAACTTAAAATAGTTTTATGGATTTACTACTTTATCTTATGGTTCCTAATTGTTCGGATATATTCTGTTTAGTATTTTTAATTATTATAGAACCCCGTAGTTGATTTGTCTTAAAAAATTTCAAAAATAAGTTTGAGAAAAGTGTCATATTTTTCTGTAAAACTCGATAATTGTTGCTACTTTCGGCGCATTCAGTTGTCGATCCATGTAGGTTTTGCAATATTAACATTTACTACCTCTATGTTTACTGGCAGATTATGGCCGCTGCTTATCTGAGGATTGAGCCTTGGGAGATGTGCGTGCATAGAAATAAAGTTTTTGGTTTGGGGACAAAATGTGTGTTTGGATGTGCAGGTGAGTTTGAGTGGATTTGCTTATTTGTTTTGGAGCTTGTTCAGTATAATCAAACTTTGATAACATTGGTGAACTCAAAAGGAGGTAACCTTTTTGCTATAATTAGGGGTGTTTGTTTAGAAAGATTAGTGCGTATTCCTGCTCGAAATAAGTAGTTTTGAAAAGCAGTTTCAAGCTGATTATTTTATTCACAGATAACCAAATAAGCATTTTTCACAAGTACTTCTAAAGATAATTGAAATGTTTTAGTATCAGAATAGTATGGGCAAGTATGTAGCTTTACACTCTTGTTAAGCAGTCCTAAACACCACCTTAGATTTTTAGTACTAGATGCCATGAAGACTTTACGGCATCCGTTTCAGCTACTTCAGGGCATCAGTTGCATCCATTTGAGGTATTTATTACATCCATTTGTAAAGGTAGTCCATCACATCTTCTTGTATTTGTAGACATTGCTTTTGGGTTCTACTGTAAGGAAAACCATTATTTTTTTCTAACTGGGTAGGATGATATTGACGCTTCAGTCCAATTAACTGGGTAGAATGATACAACCATTATTGTATTTGTCACCTGATGTTCCGGATGCTGCTGACTGTTGATAATGTAGATTTTCCTTGCGTTTCTGTGCCATTTGAGTTGGGACATATGCAAAGCAGCTTATGTTTGTACTAACAGGATTTTCTCTGCTTCCCCCAAACTAATTGAAATTCTCCTAGTTGATACCTCACAGTTGTTGGGGAAAAAGTTCTAACAACTTCCATTGTCAGTATTTTTGGAACACATATTCTGTTGGAGGTCAAATGACCAGGCGTTATGAACTATGTAATCTATAGTGGGACCGAAAGTTCATTGGACAGCCCAATAGCTTATCTTCCACCTATGGAGGTTTTGATGAAGGCTTTGATAGTTACTTCATCATGTGTCGTTGCTGCTGCACATAGTTCCTGTGTACGCCTTATATTCTGCTCTCGTCATCCATGTCTAGTTGGCACAGACAGACAAGATACAGTTTGGAAGGTGAGTTATCTCAGTTAATGTGAATTTGAAGTGGCGCAAGTTGGCGCACTCTGCATTTGTCAGTGTCATTTTTCTTTACAGTATCATTTGCTAACCATCTAAAATTCTGTTTTTCTAGAGATTACAAAGATGTTACTCCAACTCAAGCTTCATGGCTGGTAGAATGATGGAATCATTGACGAGTAATCCATTAGTAGAGCCATTTGGTTATTACGTTTTATGTATTAGGTTGAATTATGTGAGAAAACATCAATTTATTTTCAAATACGTGTTTTGTCATGCAACTCTTTGAATGAAATTCATGTGACACTGTTAAATATCAAGTGCATCTGAATTGGAATTTTACAACACGTGCAAGTTTTGTTTAATTGCAGGAATCTTTGGCAACTTGATCAAGTCCCTTTCATTATTTCCTTCTGATGTATTTGGTTCTGCTAGCGTTCATCAGTTTTTAAAATATTATAAAAGATCTCAATATCTTCGTCCTGGCTCATGAAGCTTTTTGTGTATGTTAAGTTTAAAGATATTTTTTCGTGCATCTGTTTGTACTTTCAATCTGTTAACTTATATCATACGATCCTTTAGCAAATGGGTTCGATAACAAGACTTGCCTTGTCATTTTTGGGCATGCCTGTACATGGGATTAATATATGTGGTATTACACAGGTTATATGACGCATGCCGAGCAGGTGTTTCGCAAACAAAGCCACTGGGCGACATGGGACTGCATTCTAGTAATTTCTAGAATTTTTTTTTGGAACGAACTTTTTTAATTGCATCCGTTCGGGGTACTTTAGTGCATCCGTTTGGGGTACTTTAGTTGCAACAGTTTTTTTATTTTAATCGTGCTTTTTACTGAACTCGTATGATTAGTGACAAAACCGTTAACGAGCTCGAGCTTGAGATTTTTAATTAGTCGAGCTTGAGATGAGGTTTTGTTCATTTAGGCATGTTTGGCTTGATATCCATATCAAAGCCAGGCTAGAGCTTTATCAATAGGGCCAAGGTCTGTTATTGCACGAGTTGAGCTCAGATAATATATCAAAATTACTAAACTAATTCTAAAATAAATTCAATTTGAATACACAGCTAGAATATATTCTTGTAAAATACAATCTATTTATAGAATAATCATAAACACGTACACGCATGTAAATAATCAGAACTATGTAAAAAAATGTTACATATGTGGACGTACACTAAAACTCGGCACTGAATAGTAATAAGAGATGGTATCTATTATCCACTACGGCTAAAATGATTATTTCTTTAACGGTCGAAGGCATGTACCACAGTTTCAAAACCAATCGTATCAAAAGGAAGCAACCAACAATCTGACTTTATGAAAGTGAAAATCTATCATCTTTCGGATATTCGAGTTGCCCGGTGATTTACTCCGTATTTCTTTAGACTAAGAATAGGAATAAGATTACCAGGTGAGGCATTTCACACCTTCCAGTTCCAAGATTTTCAACAGCTTCCACAAGTGCTTCAACTTCAGTGACACGGAGAATGGTGTCCTAGTTCTACGCTGAGAATGTTCAGATCTTTTGCATAGTTTATGGTTCATTGGGACCACTGAGAGTTCTACGGGATTATCTGGTGGGATTTTCACTATAGCTTTGGTAATCGCCTCTATTTCTTTTGTTAATGCTTTAGGTAGGAGGAGTGATGTGTTTTCTTGCTTACTTTAATATTTGTTATCCAAACTGATTGGTACAAGAGGTCCATTACAGGACTAGCTGGAAAACTGACAATAACACAACTTGTTAGAAGCCTCCATAACAAGTCAAATCCTAATCTAGTGATAGATTAGGGAATCGGTTTGTTTTACAAAAGGGCATTTGTTTTTGTACATATGTATTGTTTTATAACAAGCCTGCTTAACAAGTCGAACCCTAATACATGAAGAGGAGACTCTCGGAACCATCCATGATTATTCATATATCCATAAACATGCATTTAGCAGTGATGCCACCATGTTATATGCAGCCTCTGGTGTGGTACATCTCTTTACGTTTTGTAATTAAGAAAAAATTAGGAATGCATGTTTTGCAAGAAGTTGAATGAAATAAAGGGAGGTTAAAAACAGCTTACCATTTAAACGTCATGATATTGATCATACATTGTGAGCACCTACTACACATTTTATGCTTTCAGTTGTGCACTTGATAAGAGTATTAACTGTTGCCACTTATCCTATTGATATTCTTGTATAAACCAAATCAACTCAACTCTGGCACGCGAAGTGAGTAACGATCCACCAGTCATCATTAGGTTCATTATAGGCTCGTCATTCCTCCCTTTAGCAGTCGGAGCATCGCCACTTTGCAACATCAACAACAACACTGATGGGATTCTGTAGTAGCACATTACCCCGAGAAAAGTTCATAAAATTATATCAAAATGGTTCTAACATCTTCTCCACTCCTAAGCAAAACAAAAAACACTAATTAACCTTAACTAACAACCAAATTTTATAAACAAACATAACGCCTTAAAAAAAATTCGCTAGAAATTTGAACCAACTTTGGGCATGTAATTCCCCTTAAGCTCAAACCTTTCCTAAATAATAGACAAACAATATGAGATCAAAAATGCTTCTGTAGACAGTAAGCCATTGCTGCTAAACCTCAATAAAGAAAAAAAAATTATACTTAGATAAATGGAATATACACTAGATTTTTTACCTTGGGCACTATAGGCAGTGTTGTAAATATCGGCATGGCAGTTGATATATCAGTGATATATCGTTTGGCGGAGGTCCACCGCCACGATATGTGTCATATTGGTCAAGCTTGGTGTTTTGGTCTAAATCGGTCCAATATCGGTCAAAATTGGTCAAAATCGATTAAAAATTGGTCAAAATCAGTTGTTTTTTGGTTCTTTGATTTTCTTGATTGTGTTTTATTGAGAAACAATAAGAATATTAATAAAATTATTAAACGTATATAATATTTTTGCAGACTTATATTAAATAAATATTAAAAATAATGATAAAAATATACAAAATAATGATAAAAATATATAATTTTGGATACCCGTCGAGAAACCGATATATCGCCGCCAAGACCGATATATCCCTTGGAGGGGATCGAACGCCGACACCTCGCCGAGCGATATTTACCACCTTGACTATAGGTATACATCGTTCCAAAGATGTACTTTGTTTTCCCTAAAACATAAAAAAGGTTAATATAGAATGACAAAAAGACAAAAGGTCCAAAGGATGTCAATAATCAGTCACCCATATTAAATAACAAAAGGCTTCGGTCTGGTCTGATAACCGTTATATGTTTTGTTGTCTGTTACTATAATTTTTATAAAACAAACAGAGTTGTGGTTTCTACAAACAAAGTGGGTTAAGACAGTGTGAAATAAACATTTTAGCTAATTTACCTGATCTACTTATCTATTTCACACAATTTATTGTAGTCCAGTTTATAATATACACCTTTAAGCTTTGTCGTGAGTAGATACCGAATGAAATTACAGACACCTTTGGAGAATGCCACAACTGATCACACACAAACGCCTTTATTATGAGGTTAGAACCTGCAAAATTTAATGAATAAGACATATTTTGGTAGTGTTTGGGTATGAATATGATGGTCTATAGAAGCACGTCTAAAGTTGATGAACTCACAATTGAAAATGCCATAGAATAGAAAAGCAATAACATATTTCAATTTTTTTTATAAGGCTACAACAAGCAACTCATTACATTATCAAGTGTACACATAACTGAACTTATTAGGGCATCTATTTTTTTATCATTTACGAATATATATAATCGTGTCAAATGTGTTTCATCTTGGTTATGTCGAAATGGCCTATTACGACCAACGAAGCACTTCACACAGGAAACCACTTAACACGGCTAAACTATTTACAATCTTACGCATCACTACACTTTTATCCAATTTCAGTCCAATCAGATCCCTAAACTAATCACATATATAAGTTTACAATCGAAATTAGTTATATACCTTAAACTAATCACAGACATGTAACAGCTGTTTCGCCCCACTCCTGCTCAAATTCTCAAATAGCCAATCCTCACTGAGTAAGAACCCTTTTTGTGAGTTTGTATGGGAGTGGAAATGGAACGCACAGGAGCCGAAGGACAATCACCACAAGAACAACCTAGAGATGTGTCACCACCTAGTGAGATTCATAGGCTTTATTCCACCTTATTCATCAGCATCTGGCCAAAAATTTATCGCATAGGGTGAACCCGGTATATTAAGGGCTGCTATTCGACCAATGAAAGCAAAACATTCTGCAAAAAAATACACACATGGAAAGTTACTCTCACTAACTATTTCACACAGGAAATCCGAAGGAAACCACATGTGTAAGTTTGTGCATGAATATGTGGTTACAGGGAGAAAAAGAGGTAAGTTACCTTTGAAATTTGTAGCACCAGCACCAACAAGCTCAATAGCCCGAGAATTCATGGTACCGAACTTTACTTCCTTGCAGAGATTGAATAAGGCCTCTCCAAAGGTGTCAGTTATATAGTAGTCAATCCCACCCACTGTTGAATTATTCTTCAACTGAAATCAATCATATAACAATAGTAAGAGATGATCATTTTCTGATGGGTAAATGTGAAACGTGCAATATGAACGACGCCATGTGTATATGGACAACAGAGAACGATGTGCATTTGTTTTACGTTAGGATCTATGACAAGCCATTAAAATTTTCAGAGGGGAGCTATTGCGTGACTAAGCTACTCATTGTGGATCTTAATGCTGGCCAAGAATAGATCCATTTTGAAACACCAAATCAACCAATCAAATGACTGTTGTGATAAGTGCTAAGTCAATTTACAAGCGAGATAAAGTTAATATCACAAATGATTGCCGTAACCAAGTGCGATGCTTTAAAACCATATGTCGTCTTTGTACTTTGCATATAGAGGAAGCTCGGGTGCATTCTCAGTAATTTGACCATCTTTGGGTAATTTTATTGCAACAAAGCATTCAAGTGATGGAATTTATGAAGTAACCATGGTTCCTTATACGAGCAAGAACATAATGATGATATATTATTTCGACAAAGGAACCTGTAAAACCACAAACTCAGGTTTCAGTGGATATCTATTGGAAAGTTAGAAGCTAATGCCATTATCAAATATTATTTCGACAAAGGGAGACCATAGTCATCGACATAGCAGTTGTAGGTTCTATAAAATTTCATCACGATCAAAAATTATGAGGCATCACACGTATCAAATCTAATTGACACATTTTACCAAACACCTCGTGTTCTGCATTTTTCACCAGTATTTGTATTTATTTTCTTATCAACTCTTTTCGGGTATAAAAGTAAACACTTAATACACCATATTTAGATCAATAAAAAGTTAAAAACGCAAGAATGAAACAAATTATTTAAAAATTTAATCATATACATGCAAAAGAAGATTAATAAAAGCTTAAAAAAAGCTTACATTTAAACTCAAATAATGAATCTGATTAGAGAGCAGAGTGGTGGTGACTAGGGCTGAGCATCGGTCCGGGACCGGACCGGACCGGCCAAGACCGGACCGGACCGAGGACCGAAATGGTCCGAAACCCCGGACCGAGACCGGACCGAAATAGTCCGGTCCAGTCCGGGTTGGTCCGGTCCGGTTCGGTTCTCGGTCCGGTCCGGTCCTATTAGACATATTTCAAAAGATTTTGGTAAGACCGAACCGGACCGGACCGGACCGACCGGACCGAGGATCGAATTCGTCCAAGACCCTGGACCGAGGACCGGACCGAAATTGCTCGGTTCGGTCCGGTCCGGTCCGGTTTTCCGGTCTGGGTCGGTTTTGGGTCTGCCGTGCTCAGCCCTAGTGGTGACCGGTGGAGATGGTGATGGTGAACTGTGGAGGTGAACAGTGGTGATGGTGATGGTGGACGGTGGTGATGAATGGTGACGGTGAACGGTGCTGGTGAACGTTGGTGACAGTGAACGGTGGTGGTGACTGGTGAGTGTGAGAGAAAACAGATAAAGTTGCAAGCGTTGTAATTTTACAAAATAGCTCCCTGAAAAAAGAGAAAGTTACAATCAGGCACATATAGTTTGGTGAAAAAAAAGGAGGGGAAGGTGTCTTCGATCCAACGGTTGGGAGGGGGTTTTCTAAGTTTTCCACCAAGATGAAGTTTTCTATTGATCCCATCTCTATATATATATATACATATAAATATATATATACATATAAATATATACATATACATATATATATATATATATATATATATATATATATATATATATATATATATATATATATATATATATATATATATATATATATATATATATATATATATATATATATATATATATATATATATATATATATATATATATATATATATATATATATATACTAGTTGCAAAACCCGCCCGATGGGCGGGTATGACATATAATTGGCGTTTATATATTTTATTTAGCTAAACATTGGTGTAGAAAAATCTATTTTTGTTTCTTATATCTTTTAACGTGGTAGTAGTATTTGTCAAACTGCAATGCCCGCGACCCGCCATATGCATATCTAAGCGACCCGCCATACGTATATCGGAAAAAAATAAGTAACGATTAACAAAAATAAAATTGTACTAACATAATTATCAAGTGCATTAGTTAATGAAAAGAGAAAAATGTTCAATGAGAGAAAATAAAAGTTAATAGTAAATTATATTGCAATAACCGAGTATATATTTTTAGTTAAGAGTATGATAAAATTATGATGTAAGTGTAACAAAAATAAAGAAGCTTTTATTCTTAAATCTCGGCTAAAGATCTACGACTTAGTTCATAAGGTAATTGACAATTTACTCAACCACCATTATAATTTCTTGAGATAGTGCACACGAAAATAAACTTTCACACGTGAAACACACATTCAAGTGTAAGCGACAATGGATTAGATTCCAGAAAATAGCCCGAAGACCTGCTTAAATCCGCTATTAGTAAATTATACATTTTTAGTAGTAGTTTTTTTTCTAATCATAAGAAGCCGCAGTCCAATAAAGTTGTATACAATAAGTGATCAGTATTAACTAAAAGTGTTTGTTCTTCACGCATTTCAACAAATACTTTATGCATGATATCATAATATATGCATATGTGTTAGGAGTTAGGACAATCCATTATGATAAATAAGATAAATTATTCAAGAACAATATATGTGGTGTTTAAAAATCCGTGTCAACAGCGATGACAAGTCTTATATATACTTGATGCTTGTAAAAATTGTATACTAAATTAAATTTAATAAAATAGACACAAATATGAGCAATGTAATTATCACCAACTATAACTCTAGGAAAAATTATACATGCTCTATGGTCCTTTTACTTGAAAAATTATTCGTCAAACCAATTAAACTAAACAACTTAAATATAATAATTAGCTTATAAAATATAAGAGTCCGGTTATTTAAGATACCTTGTATCCTTTGGATACAAGGGGACAAATCTGGACCGTCCATCTCATCTCATCCAACAACTCATATTAAAAACAAAAAAAAAAGCGGAGGGGTAGTTTCGTCATTTTACCCCTCCCACTAACACCACCTACCACTCTCACAAATCTGGGATCGATTTCTTCTTCTTCTTCTCTTTAAAACACACATAAACACACACACACACACACACACACACACACATATTTACATCTTAATTTATCAACACAAACATCAAATCCATCGATCATCACCATCACAAATCGATCATCCTCTTCATAAATAAGGTAAAGTTCATTCGATCTGTTTCGATTCATCTTTTTTAGCTTATTCGATCTGAATAAGCTTATAACTCATCTTATTTTTTATAGCTTATTTGATAAGTTACATGAATTTAACATGTCAAATGATAAGGTAACTTGATGCTTAATGTGAATAAGCTTATTGATAATCATCACCTTTATTATGATGAATTATAAGCTAACTTATTAGCTTATTTTCATGAATTATAAGGTTTTTTAGCTTAATCTCGCTGAACATATTTAGTGTAACCTGTTTGTGAAGTATCATATATGATATACTATATCATATATGATATAAGCTAAAATATCATATATGATGAGATATATCATATATGATAATGTGGTTGAAAATTGAGTTAACTCTTTTTTTAATGGATTAATCTGGCTGAACATATTTAGTATGACTTGCTAATGAAGTATCATATATGATATGCTATATCATATATGATATAAGCTAAATATCATATATGATCAAATATATCATATATGATTATGTGCTTGAAAATTGAATTAAATCTTCTTTTTTGTGTAGAGAAGGTTGTTTACAAGGCGTGTTGAACATTACAAGCATCCAAAAGGCCAAGAAGCTTAATGAATAAGCTCGTGAATTTTTCTTTTACGTTTATTGTTTGTTTTTTCTTGTAATCTCCTAATGGAGTTTTGAAGTATATGGACGATTTTGTAATCAATTGGTATCTCGTACAACATCTTGTTAATATGATTTAACTTTCTTGGTATTATGTCATGGTGGTTTTTATAAATTAAGTCATACGGAGTATATGATCATGCACTATCATATATGACACTCAAGAAAAACTTGGATTTATTAAATAAAGAATCTGATGAATTCATGATTACAACAAAGAGTATGCACAATTAATAATCAAACACTTGTTCATAACATAAAAATGTACTTTTGAACAGAATCATATATGATAATTCAAACCGAACGTAACCTAATGTAAAATCATATATGATATACCTCTGATATCATATATGATAACAATTTATACAAAATCAAAAAAATGGAAAAAAAACAGATTATCAGATGATGAATTCATGAACAACGCCTACTCCGTCTTGATCCTTAAAACATATCCATGCACATCCTCTTGTTATAATCAACATCCCTCTCTGCTTTGCTCCAAAGCTGCCAATCGCACCATCTCTGTCTGACTGCATTTATAAAAGATAAAAAGAACATATTATGCAACATTTTAACACCAAAATAAATTACTCATATATATGATAGAAGACAAGTTTCAAGAGTTTATATTGATTTTCTAAAAAATACTCATACAGAATCTGTTTTTTCCTATGGTTTATTTGATATATCATATATGATAGTTATATCATATATGATATATCATCAGTTATCATATATGATATATCTATCATATATGAAAAGTGGTGATATATCATATATGATATATATATATCATACATGATATATCAAGCTTATTGCAGCCTACATCAGCAAACTTAATCCAACTTACATAAAATACCTTACGATTTGTCAACCTAAGCTAATAAGCTAGCTTATTCATAACTCTCGTGTAATTTGTAAGCTTATTCACATAACTCCTATCTAATTCTCAAGATTATTTATAACTCTCATCTAGTTAAAAATCTTATTCAAACAAATAAGCTTATTCACATAAATCACCTAATTAAAAGCTAATTAGAATAAATTGATCAAAATAAGAACTATCAATCGGCATATTTCGTTCAACAAAGCTAATGAAAATAAACTAATAAGCTTATTCAAAATCAAATAAGCTAAAAAAAATAAGCATAGATTATAAGAATACAAACCTGATATGAATTCATGTTAAGTTCGATCTAATTAATCGATTGTGATGGATTCATGATGATGTTGTGATTGTTCGCTTCAAATTTTAGAGAGAGAAAGTAGATCGGGGTAGAGAGAGAAGTGAAAGAACGGGTGTGTGTTTTTATGAGAAAGAAAGGAGAAAGTTGTGTAAATTGGGGATTTAATCTCAGCCCTTGAATAAGATGGAGATGGATGGTGGGGATGAGTCCCCTTGTATCCTAGAAAAACTTTGGTATCCAAAAGAACTTAAATCAAAATATAATATATTTTTAACTGAAACAGTAAATTTGTAATTTTCATTCACACAAAAATGTGAGTCTATAATAAGCACTTAGAAATATTTTATCACAAGGAAAAGCTATGTGGTTTACTATCTTCTGCACTGTTTGCTACTAAAATGGCAAAAATGAAATTATTATCCCTCAACCCGCTAGTTTGTGGGAAGCTTGCCAAAATTCCAACATTCGCAAAAGAACCAAGACAACTTTAATCTGAAGCACCCTGAAGATGCTGCAAGTAAAACAGAGAAAAACGCATTGGCGGTGGTGAGTCATTTGTTGGTAATAGCAGCAGTGATTGTCGTAAGGTAGTTGCGACTGCAACATATATAGTAGACTTGCTTAAAGTTGATAATTTTGGTGTGATGAAAGGTCTTCGTGGGAAGCCTCACAAATTTAAGAACCATGTAAACTTTAAAGTAACACAGAAACGTATGGCTTCACACTTATGTAGTTGGGTATGGTACCATTATTGTGTGAATTCTACCACCGGGGTGACAAAATGCGCCATCTAAAATTTGAATTAAAATAACCATAGCAAAGAAGAAGCATATTACGGGCTAAGAGAGAAGTAAATGATTATGAACATACATAAGGAGTTTCATGGTCAATTAATGTGAATTATCTGATTGCATTTTACAATGTGGCTGCAATTGGGAGGTAAGATATCGTAGGTTCCAAAACCTTAACCATAACCACTTGTGAGTTGTGACTAATGAATAAATCTTTGTTATGTACCAGCAGTGGTCGACCCGTCTTACTTGAATAGACTTTAGTTTCGCAAGATCTGCCAAAGTAAATCATGGATGGATGCCATCGTCATCAGAAGTAATAGGTGTAATTCTGCTTAGCTAAGCAAATACAAATACTAAACATCCACAATCAATTATAAAGTCGAGCAACACAAGTAACTTTCCACTCATCGTTTTCAAGTAGACGGTGTTTCTTTAAGCTGGCAGAATAAACACTCGTACCTCCATTCTCATTTTCAAGATCATGTTCAAGCATCGTCGCCTCCTTAGCTTTAGCATCCAAGACTGCATGTGGTATGCAAAATGGTCTTTTTTTCTGGTCACGTGGTTTTGGAACACCAACGTGGATACGATTTACATATTCGTTTATCTTTTTTGACTTCATCTTAATCTCAATCTTTGGTCCAATAACCTTTCACAAGCAGCATTTTAAAATTAAATGCAACCTCTTTAGTCAAAATGCTCACTGTCAAAAGAACTTCAAAACCATCTCTGACCTCGCCACTTTGACCAATTAGTCTTTTGCTTCTGATTTAATCTCCACAAGAAACTTCTTGTCATCTTCAGCTCGCCACTTTGACCAATTAGTCTTTTGCTTCTGATTTAATCTCCACAAGAAACTTCTTGTCATCTTCAGCTATTCCATCCAACGAATGCAAGTCAGTCTTGTTGCAGACTATAATCATAGGTTTGTTCATCATCATCCATCTTGTCAGTTTCATCACTATCCCCTTTTTACTTGTTTTCATCTTCACTATCTTCATCATCTAAGGCTGCTGCTAAAGGAGTTGCTGATGTATTGATTTCGTATTATGTACGTTCATCATCAATGATGCAGCAGCAGACAAGTTGTTGCGGATTGTAGCTTGATCCTCCTGCACTACTCATGTTCATCAAGTATTACCAACCTCCAATGCATCTCTGAAAACTACTATACTTTATGAGAGTAAATTGACATCTGAAATAGAAATATTCAATACAGAGTGGGATGTAAGTTAAAGGTTATCGAGTAACTTGAAAGCTTTCTTAATGAAAGGGTGAACAACCATCTTAATAAGACTAAGCAAGAGGATAAATATTGACTAATCGAAGCACATATTACCAAGGCACTTGTCCGATCGTAACTCACTTTATTTCTACATATGCTTGCTCCAAGCACCCTTTTAAATCTATATGTTCACTTTCCAAAGAGAATATACTTTAGTGAGTTAATAGATGAGCAGGACCAGTCAATCAAAACAAAAATAAATACTCGTTTAACAATCAGGTGGTGTCAGTCAATTACAAAGAGCGGTGATATTTAACACATAGGAAAGATCAAATTTATCTTAAATCTTTACACGGTCTGTCAGATGCCATTTTCATAGAAAATAGTTTCAGGTGATCTCATGCGCAAACAAAAAGTCATACTCAAATACGCTTTGCTAATTTCTAAATGTGAAATTAACAGGATATTTGGGATTGAATATTTTCTTTCGTAAAATAACTAAGAGTTCCATAAAATGACAGAAATACTTGCAAAAACATCATCTAAGGGGTCCACTTGCAATCAACAACTACTCTTCATGAAAAATAATCATTAGAAACCCTGATAAGTTACTCCTCACCAACAACTACTCTTGCTACTTATCATAAACCGTCATAACCATCATCAGAAATTTCTTATCACAAACATCATCAGTAAACACGCGTGAAGTCATCAATAAAACCCTTTATCACAGACCCTTTTCATCAGCAACCCCTCACAGCAAGACATATATGAGTCGTTTGTTTCTGTTGTCTATAGCAATATGTGGAAACCCAAATATGTCCCCTGCACATAGACATCACATTACCTTATCCACAAAAAATCCAAGGGGGACGTCTATAACTAAACAAATATTAACATCGTAAGAAAAAAAATAGAGTTTAGTATAATCCTATATAACAGGACCATTAATGACTATTAACTCTCTACAAAATATTAGAGCAAGAACAATACCTTAGTGTTCATCTCTGTTATGATACCAAAGCACACAATGTCAAACCAATATACTTGGGGAAACACCTGCTGATGCAACTCGAAACAACAACCAAAGACAATAATAGCATAACATTATATTACAGTCATACAAAAATATCCATATAAGTGAAACAATTACACATTTATTATCGTGTTTGTGATATTCTAATAAATCTACTACAAATTTAGAGGTTTTTTGAAACAAAAAATGCTTTTTAAAAACTTAAAACCCAATTTCTGCACATGTTCTTCTGTCAATTCAGCACCTATGATTAGATGACTAAACGACAAAAGTTAAACTTTTTAAGTTCTTTTTATATTATAAATTATGTAACTATGCACTGTGATTGCTTATAAATGTAATAGTACCGCGTATTTCTGCTTCCACCATGAGCTCACATCTCCGCTCCACTTGTAAATGTAATAGTACCACGTAGTTCTTTTAAGCAGGTTTAATGATCTTTGTGGAGTAGCCTATTGTAATCAAACCATTGAACAACATAATTAAAGTCAAAACATAGAACAATCTGAAAGTGCATGAATAGAAAACATTACCTACATAACAACATTTACATGAAGACAACCTCTGCAATTGCAATTGCCAAGACAATATGGACATGCAACTTCGACTTCTGTAGGTAGTTTAACTATTATTAGCAAGCTTACCTTCCCCAAAAAGTCATTGAGATCGTATGTTATTTTCTTGAGTGCTCCATTCCTCCTACTTTGCACCTCTTTCGTGATCTCTTCAGATTTAAACTGCCAAATTAAAAAAAAGCACAAAACGAAAACACAAATTATCAGACAGTTGTCATTTACAATACGGTAATGAATCAAATAAGTTCCATACCTCAGCTTGCTCGAGTTTCTTTTTCTGCTCTGCTGCCTGAAAGATGACACCAATCAGTAAGAAGGGACTAAATGCTTCTAATACAAAATGAAGGTGACATTCAGCCCATTTACTTATCATGGGTATATAAATATTAAACTTCATATTTAATAGGTTTGACGATATTTTACGGATAATGGATCAAAGTGGTCAATTGTCACAACGGGAAAAATATAATGTGAATAATAGTTAAATGGGTCAAATGGTTAAACGGATTAATCAACCACTTGCAGTGCTGCAGCATCTTTATATTGTAAAACCTTCATTGAAATTGCCTACAAACTGTCTGAAATGTCGACCAAACCTTACCTATTTTGACCCACATTCAAAAACTACATTTTTCGACCAACCTGGGGTGACCCATAACCCAATCCGCTTGTTTATCTACTGCACAAATAAATGATCAAACAAACCTCTCTAAAGCCGCATCCATATGTTGCTCTTCCTTGTACTTAAAAGCTTCATCAAATCCAAGTTTGTTATAGTTTCACATATTCTGTACATAGAACTTGCAGCCAGCATTCTGATGCACCATCTAGACGGGTCCTCTTCTAAAAACCACTCATTCATATGGATGATATGTGTCTTCGCATATTCCGTGAATTTTTCCTTTGAAATGTCAGAAAGGGCTTTAATAGTTTCTTTGATCCCCTTTCCATGAAGTGCCATCTCATTAAGATCAACCTCTAACTTTCTTAATAAGATGTTATGTGTAAATTCATTCATACACGTGCTCTTGATTTCACACACCTTGAAAGAAAATATTAATCACTCTAATCCAATGTACAAAACATTAACTTTTCATATAAACATCATATTATCAATAAAAAAATGTCGGCAAATCTAAACAACACACATTCTTAATTTTTTTTAATTTGGAGAATGAATGGAAGAAAAATAACTATACCTTGGATCGAAGGTTTGCTCTTATTAAACAACACTCAACATAACCTACACATTTTCCCAATTGCCCAAACAAATACCAAAGCCTATCATGATGCTATGATCGAGAGGTCCGTCCTGTACTTCCTTTTAAAGTGTATGAAGGCTCTTACGTTTCTTGGGTTTTTTGATGACGTGGCCATGAATTCATCCTTTTTTTGGTTTTCTTGAGTTTGGTGTTGGTGAGGGACTGTTGTAGTTAAACTGCATTTCACAACGTTAGCTCTATTAATACATAGTTGTACTACACTACTACTATATATATATACATCTGATAAGTACATGCCATGCTACACATAAAAGATAATTCCTTAGCTAATATAAAAGTCTTTCTATTAATAGAAACAAACAAAGCTTTACATGATTACAAAATTGTCTGCTCGGAATATGAAGGATTTAAGTGTATGGACATTTAACCTTCTGATGACATTTAACCCGCTGTGAGTCAGTCAAGATCAAATAAACTGTAACCTTGATGACAACGGAAAATATAAGCTATGAGCTAACCTGCACTGAATGTGTAAAAACCACTCCATCTTTAAAAGTCACTCCAACTCATCTCTGAATGTCATGCCATTCACCGTGCACAGAACAACCGATAACAATGTGGGCATTCTGATGATGTTACAGCTTCTCCTCCATCGTTAACCAACATGGCTGGACAGTCTTTAAATGGACAATATAATTAAAAATAGATGTTATTCTTTCTAGTTCACTGTTGATTTCAGTGTCATACTTGCAGCCAATTTTGAGTCTGATTATGAAATGTGAGTCGGGTACCTTGTTTTTTATTTACATCTTTGGGCTATTCAAGCCTTATCTGTTATAGACAGTTGTTCCCAAGAACTTTGTTCGAGTAAGAAGTTTCTTCATCAACTTGCAACTCTAATAATACTTGCAGATAAAATGGAGGTACGTAATGTAATAGCTTTATATACAATACTCATAAAGAACCCTGATACTGAATTTGCACCTTCAAAAAGAAAAACAAACAGTCAAAGAAATAAAACCGCGTGACTTACCTAAAATTTTAGCACGAATTGGCTGTCAGACCACACTATGCTTTTTGAGATAGAGGAAGAGGCTTTCCATCATTGGCTTCAAGTGCCTTATTAGTCAAAATCCTATCCATATACCAAAAGGAAAATAGATCAATCAGGGTTTCATCTTGATACACTACAACTTTGGGTCTTTTTTGTGTATACTACCAAGCCTGGCAATTGTATATGTTGCTTCCTTAAGAACCCAACAGACAGACCCTGCACAAAACAACATGGTTAAAAAAATCCCATTTGTATTATGTGTGCCACTACCGTTTTTACTTCCCCATCCAAGAAAAACATTCATAACATGTTCTTTAGTATCCATACCAATAGCAGGAGATTGCTGTAAGCACAAAATCCCTTATCCCCGTCACCATTGTGAAGTAGGCACATGTATTTTCCACTTAGGTAGTTATTTCAAAGAACAACGCACCACACATGTGTTTTACCTAATAATAACATTATCAAGTTACTTATATACATAATTGATTATGCACTAATATACCATAAACAAAAAACAAAAATACTGGTCAGACAGGTTTTGTTACGCAGTCCAATCATTAACCACCAACCACCAGCTATCACTTCACTACCACGGTTAAGTGTTCCTACAACTAAAGGAACCTGAAGAAGGGTTGACAACTCGTCCAAATCTTCAATAGATATAGGTGGTGGTTATTGAAAATGCACAATATCATTCACATTGCCTACAATTGTCTCCCTAAATATTTCTACACCAAGACCATCTGCTATAATGCCATATGTTTCCTAATAATAAGGCCGTATGCATTAGCAATGTATTGTCTAAGAGATTGGTACTTTCTCAAAATATGATAAAAAAGCTTAACATGTAATCAAGCTTATTTACGTCGTCACGATCGGTATACCAAAGAGGTTCCAATTTGATGATATACCTGTGTATGGCCCGGTCGCTATGCCTCTCATTTAAGCTCGGCTACTTTGTAGATCGCCTATTTATTGTCTAAGCCTAACCAACTGGCATACTAAAAATGTTTTTGGTGCCTGCATAACGCTAGTGTTAGTTTTATAAGAGTTCATCATCAGATGAACAAATGAGAAAAAAACAATAAAGCTTATTAGGTTCGTGATCTTGTATAAAAAATAAAGGAGAAACATATAAACTGTCAAAACTAATACTCCGTATGATATTGTATATGCATTTGTATAATGTTAATATGAAAAATATGTTAACGAAGAGCTAATCTCCAAAAATATAAAGCAATACCCAATTAATAAACATAATTATATTCTTTCGCAATATAAGCGATGGTCACCAAATCTGAGCTTTCGATTAGAAAGTTATAATCTGATCGGCCATTAGAAACTTTGATTCATAATGGATTTTTGTATTTTAGAAGAGAAAAAAAAAGATTGAAGGCAGTTATGTTTTATGGAGAACCGTGTGAATTAATTATTTTAGGGTTTTGATAAAAGAAACTAATTTGTGGATATACTTATTTACTGGATTACCGGATATGAATATATATATTTTGTTTTTAATTATCAAACACAAGTTCTAACTTAGTTCAGTGGTTAATGTTGTACTGGTTAAATGTTTGTGCCTGGACTCATAGACGCGAGTTCAAATCTCGCATAAGACAAAATTTTTAAAATTTTATTTGAAAAAAAGTAAAAAACGAAAATTATTAAAAGAAAGTGATGACATGGATTTATTGGATGCTTATGTGGCATTTCCCTCCTGTTATATATAATGTAAAGATATATATATATATATATATATATATATATATATATATATATATATATATATATATATATATATATATATATACTAGTGGCAAAACCCGTCCGATGGACGGGTATGATGTATGATTATCGTTTAACTATTTTTATTTGGTTAATATATTTTTTTAAATAATATAAATTAGATATTGTCAACAGATGTATGGTCGAGCATTGTTTTAAAGCCGATCCGAACCGAATAAACTTTTATTGAACTGAAAATTGACAATGAACCGAAAACCAAACCGAGTTAAATTAAAACCGAACCGAAAGTTTAAGTTTTTATATTTTGTAAATATTTGTTTGTGAATACCGTTTACGAAAACTTAACTAAAACTATATCAGTTAGTTTAAATATTTATTTATTGAATGTACTTTAGTAGCATTTTTTTGTTTAAAAATAATAAAGTGAAATGCACATACCGTACATGTGGTTTGTCTAGATTGCAGATATAATTACCGGTCCTTTGAAAGTGTAAGCGGTCTCCCTGGTCTTTAGTTAAGTGTTTACTTTAATACTTTGACCCTAACAATTGTTATCCTTTGACCGTTATTATAAGGACAGTTTTGTCTTCTTTTTTTTTTCTTCCCCAAAATACCACTAATACATTTTCTATTTGATTTTTATCAACAAATAAACTTATTTCGTCTTAATATAATCATTTCCATTCGCAGCTTTAAATCCATCATCAATATGTATCTCTTAATCAAATGTTGTTAGTTGTAATATCATACTTTTATCTTGGTTTGGCATCATCAATATGTATCTCTTAATGCTAACACAAAACAATGAGGAAACATATTGATGGACTTGAATGATCTTAAGAAGAATCTGTTTAGTAAGGTGTAGAGATGCTGGTGGTGGCGGATGTGGTGGGATGATGGTGGTGATGCTGGTGGTTGCGATGATGATGGTGGTTGCGATGTGGTGGGATGATGGTGGCGATGCTGGTAGTTACGATGATGATGATGATGATGTGGTGGGATGATGGTGGTTCTGATGATAATGATGATGATGATGTGGTGGCGATGCTGGTTTATAAGAATTAGATATAATGTTACTACGTATTTGTTAGTAGATGATGGTTGAGCTAGTTGCGATGCTGGTAGGATGATGGCGGTGGATGTGGGGTGATGGTGGCGGCGGATGTGGTGATTGTGCAGGTGGTTGTTATGATGTGGTAGTGATGATGTTGGAAGGGTGATAGAAATGGTAATGAACTATTGATCCCTGAATCCTGATATTTGATTGCCAGGCATGAAACCCTTTGTTTCAAGAAAGTTAAATGTGTGATAAAAAAACAAAGAAAAGACAAAATTGTCCTCGTAGTAACGGTCAAAGAATAACGATGGTTATGGTCAAAGTAGTAAAGTGAACACTTAACTAAAGACCAAGGAGGCCGCCTGCACTTTCAGAAAACCTGTAACTATATCTGCAATCTGGACAAACCACAAGTACGATATGTGCATTTTAATCAAAATAATATAAATTAGATCTCATCCACAAAGACTGAATACATTTGAACTGAACTAAAAATTTAATTTAAGGAAAACACGAACTGAAAACCAAACTGAAATAAATCGAAACTGAATAAAAACTGAAATAAACCGAACGGAATATATATTATAAGTGTATTGTTCATGTTTTTAACCCGAGACAGAACTGATCCGAACCGGTGAATAATTTTTTTTGAATATTATGATTATGATTGTATTTAATACTTAACATATTCGGTGCCTTTTTTTTATTTATGGAGAACCACTTTCTCATTTGCATAGTTTATGTCGACATTTTCAATTGTCTCTCAATAATCAAAACACCAGTAGCCATATTTCATGACGTTAGATAGCTAAATTGATTCTCTTTTCTTTACATCCCGCACACTCATGGAAATTGTAGAAGAAAAACATCACTGTGTTTATCACACAAAACACATCTAGCATAAATACATCCAAAACTTCATTAACAACATTTACATAACATTACAAACAAATGTACGTAAAAACCGGTTCAAAAAAACATGACACTGTTCAGATCTCTTTAACAAAAACCAAAACAAACTGGAGCCAAATGATATGCACTTAATCACTTTTTAGTTTCACTTAGAGATTGGGATGAGCTCGATACCAATCTCGTCTCGAACCCGTCCCAAATTCCAATTTAGTGTTCTCGATATTTTCCTGATCTAAAAAGTTATGTACTGATCTCGTACAGAACGGGGTTCGAATATCGGTACCGGTAGGGGTATTGGTACCGGTACCGAGAAATCGATATTTTCCCATTTTTTCAGAAATTTCCCGATTTTGTACCGGTCCCGAATTTTAATTTACCTTATTTCATAGTCGCGGTACCATATCGAACTGGATTCGTGTACCGGGAATCAATACGATTCTGAGTACGGTTCAGATTCGAATTTGAGATTCGAGTCAAAATGCTCATCCCTGTTCACACTAAACTTGTGTATACCACTAAAACGCACAACCGGTATGTGATACTAAACGCAATTTTGCATGTTCAAAACATATAGAGAGATCTGGCATACTTTAAAACTCAAAACATACACACATTCAACCAAAATACACATATGATCATTATAACATACACTCTTTATCAAAAACATTATATCACGCCTGGGGGTTTCAACTAATTTGGTGGTCACGTGTACTTTTTTCAATATTTTGAAACCCAGGTCGATCCGGCCGGGTCAACAGGTTGACCCGGTTCCGGTCGAAAAAATGATCATTTTGACCCGGGTTTCACATTTTCGAAACCCGGCTAAACCCGCAGGTTTTGAGTGACCCGGGCAAACCCGGTTCTCGAGACCCGATCGAGTTTTGATTTTTTCCGTGTTTTTTTAAGAATATGTAAATTTTACGTATTTGTGATGAAACTTTATTTTTACATATTATATTGGTTGGTAAACAATTTATATTTTCAATATATAGGGAAGTTTTTATCGTTTTTATATATAATTTTTGCTAATTATTAAAAATATAAAAAAATAAAAAAAAATTTAGAAAACCGGGTTAACCTGATTCGACTCGAGTTGACCCGGACCCGGTGACTTGACCGGGTCAATTCAAAAACCAGGTTTCAAAACATTGGCTTTTTTCCTTGATCACTCGTAATTGAGACCATACAACGATGGCATCGCACGTTTACTAAGCAAAGACGGGAGATAATGTGCGGGTATGTCACATTTCTACACTCAATTCTAGCGTTTAAACGAAACACAACATAAAATATGCCAAATTTCTATGTTATGTTATGCATCCGACATGGATTGGAACCATTTGATAGTGCCTAACTTGTTAGTTAAGTGGCCTTTACAATTTTTTTTATGTGTACCATTTCGTATAAGTTATAAACATACAACAGTAGCATGAAGAATGTGATTTGATGCATAATTCAAATGTATTTGAACCTTAAATTTGTTGTTACGTCGAAAGTAATAGACATCAATTGACCCAAAACGCACATGGGCAGATCAGCTATGCGTACAAAATGTAATTATTTTGAATTACACCTCATACGGGTAAGGAATCAAGGTATGCACAACGGTCATGGCAGGTTCTTTTGTCAAATGTAGGACCCCATCTTTTAGCTTCCTCTCAACATTTATATCTCCACACTCGAAATTTCACTCGCTGTTCCACTTCGACAATTTGGAAACAAATGCTTTCAAGTGGCTTTTCGGATGACCCGCGTTCTTCAGTTATACGAATATTTTTGGCGACCATAGTGCAAAGTAACTGGGTGTCGAGATCATTGATTCTCTCGCAGATGCTAATGTCACCTTCACGAATTTCACTGCACTCTCCTGCTACTAATCGTACACCTAATCTACTGTGTCTTTCAGCAAGTGTAATATAAGGTACCTGCAACAACAAAGGTCATAACTTCAAAACACTACTGCTATAATGATTCATAATCTTCATTCTTAGTTGTTTAGTTGTCTTGATCGAGAGTATATATACACAACAAAAAACATGACTCGTTAACACAGTTGTTACCACTATTTTTGTTTTTATTGTTTTCTTTTTTATTTTTCTTTTTTTTTTATCGTCTTGCCTCTTTTTTAGAAGTCTCAGTAGACAATTTAGCATAATTATCACTTATTTAATGTTAGTCACTACTAAGTTGGACCAACGCCATAGTAGGAAACAACCATTAAAAAACTACATAGAAACTTGCTTTATTTCAGTGATTTTTTAGAAAACAAACAGATACTTGATTATCTTAAAGTGAATGGGTCACTTAAGACTACGGGTCCAGGTCAAATGGGTCTCGAATCAGGTTGTGATAGTTCTCCTCTCCCCGTTTGACAATAAACTTTAACCATTTGCTTTTGAACTTCCTTCAAAGTATTTTCCATTTGCAAGGATTATATGTTGTCAAATACAGTGTACTATATTCTTTACTGTCTCATTTTTCTTAAACTGAAGGAAATGATCTGAACTGATTTGGTGATTATGCTTAATTTGTTTAACCTTTTAAGCTATTTTTTATATAGTTCAATATTTGGCCTAACATAAAAGAAATATAACTGAATCGTACCTCCGGAGTCTTACCATGGTAACGAATTTGAGAAACACCTTGTGCAAGCAGTTCTTTCACCCTTCCACCAGATTATAGCTCAAAAAGGCAGCCACGTCCTTCAGTAGTAGTCCTGCTTCAATAGAACAAAGACCAAGCTAATCCATCGATCTATTAAACAGTATATTGGTTAATATGTTCACATGCTGAACGTTATTTTTATTTAACAGTTTTATTCCAATGATAATGGCATGGCTCATAAGCAACAAATAATCAGGAAACCACCCTTGGGCAGGCCTACTGTGTGCACACCAGCCTTGTGCTGGTCCTGGACAATCCTATAGTGCGCATTTTGGTCCTAATAAACCATAAGGTGTTGGGCTGATGGTTGTGAGGGTGATCAGCCTATTTGAACCATTCTCTTTTAAATTACACTACTTATCATCAACTTAAGAGCAGATGAAAAAAATAGCATGGAATCCCAAATTCCAGCAAACACGAAACTCGTATATGCTCATAAATAAAGTTTCACAACAATGTTTAATGCATAGTACTCGTACCTAGTTGACAAATCCGCTATTGCGCCTGCTTGACAAATCCGCTATTGCGCCTGCTTGTAATCACCTTCCAAGTCACCTGCAACATATGCAGTTTGTGTTAATCAAGCTAATGATAAATACATACTATTATACATATTATGATAGCATAAGCAGGTGTTTGGGATTGCTTATTTTAAGCTGATAATCTGCTGCTTATAAGATCAAAAGGTCCGAAGTTTCAACTTGCGTAATTTTAAGTACTTTACTATTAAATAATCAGAATAAGCTGTTATAGCCAAGCACTATAAAATTCTTATCTTTATGTATCGAACATCATAAACTGATACCAAGGAGCTGAACTATAAAAAGTTGAAAATAGATCTTCACCACCTCTACCTCATCAATACATTACCTTTTCTCTCATGTAACAGCAAGTACACAAAACATTCATGCCGATAGAAAAGAAAAACATTAATTTTAGTCTTAACAATAAGCGTCGAAACTATATTACAAAATATTGGAACATCGTTGTTTTAAACAAATTTTCTGATGAGTCCTTTTTATAAGGACCAGATAAGTTGATGAAATGTGCCTAACATGGACTCTACCTTCAAGATATTGATATTACTATAAGAACAGTTGCTATTTGAAGCATGTGGTAACTCTTTTTTGCTTTTTAATAGATGGAATGTAGTATATTTTTACTCATCGATGCCTTAGTCTGGTGAATTTGCGGAACTAAGCCATATGTGTGAAACTAAGATTAAAATGTAAAGAAATTTTCCGATCAAGACTTTCGGTCAGCGCAACGTCTCATGGTGTTTTCGTAGGTACCGAATCCATGGAATCACGCACTTAATGTCATCCTTCTGGTTTTTAGGACCAAAACAATAGTCGAAGAGGTCTATTTTAATCAAAATATGAGAATTTTGTACTGGCCGTAGTAGATTTATGAATTCCTAATAAATTCTTACGTTGAGGAAAAGTAAAACCTTTAAAATAGCAGTAAAAAACCTCTAAAAATTGGTATGGAACGTTGAAAGCCTCTCGCATTTGGTCTTAACAGTAACCGGACGCACAACCTTTTAAACTATAATATAAGAGAAATACTAACTGCAGAGTACGATTTCATTGAAAACGCTCGAACCAACTTATCACCAATGTGTGGACATATAAGCAAAGAGAAAAGCAAATTTTTTTCAGCAGGATGCATTTCAGGGAATTTAAGGTTTTTTTACGCAATTAGCACTAAGATACACAGGTGGGTATTTCGGTTCTAAGTCTTTGAAAACAGTGAAGGGTGGTGTAAATATTATAGATGAGGATATAAGAAAAATTGGTGGAGTGCAAGACAACTTAATCGGAAACATAGCAAATATTTTATCAAGCCAAAATCGTATCTAACAATATCTCACCTATAATTACTAATGGTGGCATGAACAAAGTGTTAAATGTTAAATATGAACAGACTTCCTACATATCTGCAAGTGACAAACCACATTAACTCGACGATAACTACAACTATTATAATTGTGAGCAAATACCTGAAGGTGTCTAAACGGGTCGACAACCAGATTGCATAATGGGTCAAATTGGAATCCCTATAACCTATGCGATCAATCTTCTTCTGATTGCATATAACCACAGAAAACTCAAATTACAGCAAATAGCACTTTCATTATAAATATAAATAGTTCATTAAAAGGCTAACCTTAAAATCGTAATCACTTTTGACAAAGCATGTAAAGCTTTTGTTTATGCAGCATGCGGTCTCGCTTCCACTCATTCTACCACCCATGTTGTGCCGGCTCTTCGCGCTCTCAGCCTACATCACTAAAAACGTGTTATTCAGTAAATTAAAATACAATGATTACCCTTGACAATCAACAAATCAATCAAACAAACCAAAAACCTCGCTTTTGTTTATGCAGTATCATTTTCAGCCATTAAGAATTCCTCGCTGACCTTTTTGTTGATCCTTTGCTAATAGGTTGCATTTCCTCTGCCAAGTATTTCCGTTGAACTTGGGAAATAATAATCAATATAATGAGAACAAAAAACAAAGTCACTTCCCTTATAGAACGTGACAATAATGTTAACTTAGTGTATTCACTTACCATAATCAGAGTTCTTTTTATCTAATGTAAAAAAGGAACATGCAGTTACGTATGACGAACACATGTGTAATGATACGTACTATTTATCAGGTCGTTTCCTTCGACGGGTACTTGCTCAGGTCATCACCTAGACTTGCACCCCATGCATTCATTATTGGTGCAAGACGACATGACCGAACCTATCACTGCTCTTCTCCTCGTCATTATATTGCTTGTATTCTAACTTTATCCAATACCATATGCTAAGTTAGTCAAGAAAATGGTTTGGAATTTGACACCCAAACAAATAATGGTATAATCAACTCAAATATATTTACAAAAATGTTTCAGTAGCAACTTCAGTAATTAGATTTTAATCTGGTCACAACATCAGAAGGTAGCAATACAACAACAAACATTAATGTTGTGCAACTAACTAATTAAGAAGCCATCTAACGTGAGCATGTGGTCTATGTGGTAGTTAATCCAGCACTCTTTCAGGCCTTAACGATACAGTAAAATTTTCACGATCATGTTCTGATGCAAAACATGAGCCTCAGATCTCCCCTTTTAATAAAACTTAAAATTTATTAATAACCTCAGAATATCTAAATGCTTACACATTAGTGGCTAAAGGTTTAACCTCAGAATATCCTTTTAACATTTTTATAGTGATCGATAAGAATAGTTAAGGGTGCAGTTGGATTTGCTTATCTAAGTAGATTAACTTCTTAAAGATAGGTTGTATATTTTGTATGTACATATTTATAGTCTATAATAAACATATAAAGGGATAAAACTGATAATATGATCGATGACAATAACTTGTGACCCTGTGTTATTTCTTTAACATCAACCAGCAACCATAACAAAGAAGCGTTATTTAACTCTTAAAAAATGTGAAGAAAGGGTAATAATGAATTTAAATGTAAAACTTACATTCTCAATTCCAGGAATGTCAGCTGCTGAATTCCGGCTCATCCTTGACAAAGACACTGTTTAACCATGATTGAGTCATGGACATATAACACGTCCAACAACATATGTATAAAATGCCAATAATGAAATTCTTGATAGCATGTGATTACTCAGTATAGCATACTTGTCCTCATTTATATACTATGTTTTTTCTATGTAATCTTTTGGAAATTTCTTTGAGCATACCTTTTTCTTCATTCAAGCATGTTGTCAGGTCCGCACAAGCCGTGCATCATTTTCCATCATCTAGAGGTAAATGTATTGCTACTGAACTTCCCAAGTCAAAGGTAAATGATTTGTCGAGTGAGTGCGTCATGTAGGACTCGTGACATGGTTAAATGGCCCCATTAGCTCAAATAGGAGAAAATTATCAACAAAAGGGGTACTTTTCTAGAGGATTCGGTTGTTGGAAGTTCAAGAAGAGGTGCAATATGAATAATTTTAATAATCAGATAATCAGATAATCAAAGTGCAGTGTATATCGTGTATGGATCAAACAGACAGGAATAAAAACCAATTCATCTTGAGAATATAAACCTATTGTGAGAACATCATAGGTTTTTATTAAAAAAAATGGGATGTACCTTTTATATGAATCTAAATCTGAATAAACTTGATTAGGGTTTTAAGAAAGAAAAAATTACCTCTGAATATGCGATGAATGATTCGAAAGAAGGGAAGATTTTAGGGATATTAGGGTTTTTGTTTATGCCGAAACTTTGAATGAATAATATATATTGAATGAATCGCTGTGAACAAACATATCAATTTTTACCATGTATCAACTACTATGTTATATCATATATTAATTTTGTTTTTAAGAGGAGATAACAAATATTGGTAACAAATATTGGTTTGGATCTTCCGCTACGTAAATTTTTAATTATTTAACAAAAACGAAAATTATAAACAGAAAGTGATGACGTGGATTTATTGAATGCTTATGTGGCATATCCCTCCTCTTATATATAATGTAAAGATATATATATATATATATATATATATATATATATATATATATATATATATATATATATATATATATATATATATATATATATATATATATATATATATATATATATATATATATATATATATATATATATATATATATATATATATATATATATATATATATATATATATATATATATATTTATATATATATATATATATATATATATATATATATATATATATATATATATATGTATATATATATATATATATATATATATATATATATATATATATATATATATATATATATATATATATATATATATATATATATATATATATATATATATATATATATATATAGAGATTTTGGTTAAAATGGTTTACTGTCTTATAATTGTTAAAGTGAAAAGCTATATGGACCATTGGATTTATTGTTTCAATTAAGATCATACCAATGTCATTAAAAGAAAAAGAAAATTACAGTTAATTTTTATTATGTACTAATAAGGGTATATTGGGTACTCTTTTCATATTTCATATTCCTACGTCTGTTACATTAACCATCTTCATTGCCTCCATCAATAACAATCTTTAATATTCATTAATAAAACAATCTCACCTATCATTTTGACCTTCGGTTCACAACATACTTTAATCTATTTTCTTTATTATAATTATGAGTTCATCATCTATCCATCCTCAGAATATAATTTCCGTTAATTTCAAGGTGATAGTAACCAGTTTACCAATTATTTTTATTTTTATTTCAATTGATTACATGTTCATTCTTTTTATATTGTTTTAAATTGATGCGATACAGATACAGTTAGCTAAAAAAAATTCGTGAGTCAGATAATTTTGTTAGTACAAGCATACGTGAGTCGGATAATTTCGTTAGTCAGATAAGATGATACATTGCAAACAGCCGAATGATTATATGTTCCGATTCGAAAAAGTTAGTAAAAATTCCAAATTTTGGTTGTTTAGATCGGTTTACTTTTTGTAGTCAATGAAATCCAACTAACGAAGTACCATCAGATTGCACCATCAACTGTAGTTGCTTAAAGTGTGAGTGCTTCAGGTTATTGTACCGTCATATCTTTTATGTTATTAGGATGTCTAAGGTTAAGGTGTACAAGTTCCCTGGAAATACGTGCTGCAAAGATGGTCTAAAATACATTACCTATCATAAATGTTGGCACTTCTGTTGATATTGCCGCCTCGTCAATCCGTTTTTTACCTTTAATGATGTTGTTAAGGGAATATACCGTCATGTGAAGAATTTGTTAGCCGTCTAGTCAATGAAATCCAAAAATGTCCCTTTACAATGATGATTTTGCGACTTTGCTAGATAAAATAAAAATCGATGCCCTCGACCTACCTAAGTTGAACAGAATTGAAGTTTACGCAGCTGCACTCGGCGTCTCGGAACCACCACAAGTTATCATCAAACCGCCTACTGTTGTTCGCAACAAAGGTGAGCGATCTTCGAAACGCCTTCAATCGCAGGCCAAGATAGCTATGATCAAATCAAACAGAAGCCCAAGGTTTTGCAGGACGTGTAACTCTTATGGTTTCCAGGATTCACGCAATTGCCCAACGAAGAAGGATGCTACAGCAAACGGTTCAACAGGAAAAGAAACATCATCGGATGAATTAATGGACGACGATGATTACAACCCATGATAATTTCTATTACCCTTATTTTTCAATGATGACGCTACCTTTTTATGTATTTTTGTTTTTGTTTGTGTAATAAGACTGCTATTTAGATTATACGGGGCATTCATGTGATTGATGTGTTTGGATTATGAGTCTTTTAATTGAATCTAGTTTACTTTATATACTGTGTTTTTTGTTATTAACCATCGATTTTCTAGATCATCGTTCTTGTGTATCACCAATGCAGCTTATTTGAACAAAAAAAACAAAAATAGGTTCACGTGTTATTAAGGTTGGCGATATGGCTATCTTTAAGGTTTAAGTATGCTAATTTAATGTATCGTCATAATTATCCGTACTGCAAAACATGTTATCAACCTTTAGATAGCAATATGTTACTGTATGTGAATCCTATTTAACTTAAAACTTAAATCAATATCAGATTATCAGGGTATCGAAATTCATAGTTGGGATAACTTTGAATTTGGATAAATAAATGTATCAATAGACTTATACACCATGAGGTTCGTTGGTAATTGAGATAACTTGTCCAAAAAAGGGCCATTTTGTGTCTATCAGACTTAATTTTTTCTATGAAAAGTTTCAGACTTAATTAACCTGCACAAAACAATGTGTAACTACATATCATCCGTATACCGAAACAGTACTAAATAAGTTTTTTGGCCTGACATCTCAGTGTATCGCGGTACATTTTCCATCTAACAAATACACAAACTTCATTTCTTTTTTAAACTACATAAAAAGATAATGCTGGGTATGTAAGCTTTCTGCCAATTATAAATCCTTGCATTCATAACTAGGATACCCTCCATACTAACTGACACTTGAATCACGTAATGTGTGGACAAATGTTTCAAGGTTTACTAACTGACTACTCATGGAATTCGTGGAATCCCAACACCCATTCACATTTGACTATAACTTTTATGGTTTCATCTTACCATCGTAAACCTACGTAGTCATTGCTAATGGCTACTTTTGACCCATTTTTTCTTTGTTCTGACTAGGCAGTCAACTACACAAGAACACCAATCAATATTGGGAAATTCATTCTCATCCGTGATACACAGAATAAATCTCAAGTTGCAAGTCACATTCTTATTTGATTTCCCAATCGTAGTAAAATAAAGGAACAAAAAATTCTACTTAAACAACCACCCACCATCTGGTTGTGTGTAGATAATCTCTTCAACTAGACCATGCAAATACCTTTCATTTTTTCCAAACCGTGCCTTCCAATTAATAACACTCTAATGTCTATGGTCGGCGTCATCCGGTGTTTGCAGAACTACTCTCCCAGAGGTAACCCAAGTATGTCATTAACAGTCTCTCTCGTAACTTTTATGGACTTACCATAAAAGTCAATACCCGTGCATCTTCGTCAAAGTGGTCAAGCAACCAGTAACTTAGGCGAGTAGGCATATACTTTATCTTAAAACCCAACACCGCCCCAAAAGCCATAACAGTAACATCTTCTTTTTGTTTAACAGTCAAATTAGGTAGCATCCGGTGAAGGGACCACAACGCTATACGAAAGTGCATCCTGTCAAAGCCTTGTTTGGTCCCGAGAGACACATCACATTTACGCTTATAACACTCACGCAAGCCCTTATTTGACACACCTGTACCACTGATATCATCATCCAAATCTTTCTCATTGTCTACCACGGCCTTTTTCCCTACTTTTTGTGTCCACCAACCTTTTCTGTCAATCGGGTTTTTTACCAACATTCGCATCAGGCATATTACTATTCACTATTTTATGATCATCCAAACCCTTTCCATTTTCCTTTTTTTCATCTGAAACCTTTCCGTTCAACTTAATATCAGCCAAATATATTTTGCGCTTACCAAGGTCCTTATTTGTTATATCATTAATAAGTGTGAAAACACTTATCCTTTTACCACTTATTTCCAATAATAACAAGACCAAAACGTGTGATTTATGTCGTAAAAGTCGGAATTATGCGTGGTTTGTGTTTTTATTGTGTTTTAGGACCAAAATATGAAAAAGGAAGAAAACACGGGGTTTCACGGGCTTTTATCAAAGAAAACGGGAAAAGACGAAGTCAAAAGATCAAGAGTGCAAAGAGAACGGAAGTCCAAGGCCTATTCTGAAGATTTATCGAAGAAAAAGACTAAAGACGGAAGTTTAACGAAGTCGAAGAACTTAAAGTCTAATAGAAGAAGAAAATTAAAAGACAAGTTCAAATCCCGAGACGACAAAGACAAAGAATTAAAGTCGAGTCGAGAAAACGTGAAGAAAGCAAGAAAGAAGAAAGCACCACACATGCCTCCCACTCCCCTATAAATACCCTCCTAATCACATTAGGAGGGGGTTAGCTAGTTTTTATTTTCTTAAGTTTCTTTCTAGTTTTTAGAGAGAGAAAGTCTTAAACTTTCTCTCACTAGTTCATCTTTTCCTTTTAATCTTTCAAGATTAAACACTTTTTTGTATTGCTTATTTCATTAATCAAAGTTCTATTTTAAGCTTTTGATCCTTATTCTCATTCTACACTTCTTGATTTATTTTACTTTTGATCCGAATATCATACTTCATCCGTATGATTTTATGATTTCGTGGTTAAAAGTTTGATCTTTTGGTTTACACACAAGCTTTTACACGTTTAGGTCATAAGCTCATAATGCTTATTGGCTTATTCGAATCTTAGCTTATTGATTCTCGGATTTTGCAAAAGGATTTAGTAAATTTAAAGTTCATTTCATAAAGTTCTTGATTTTATGCTTTAGAAATCTTAAATTTAAGCTTTGTGAATTGTTTAAGTTCCGTTTGGATTTGCTTATTGCGTTTGCTTATTGAGATTCACTCTTTCCACAAATTTCGGAATCTGTTACATCCCATCGCAATCTTAGGGTTTTGACACATTCCGACGGTTTTATTCACTTTCCGATAGCTTTGGTTTTCGATCGCAATAACCCATTAGGGTTTTACTTTGCGATCGGTTGGTTAATCCCCTTATTCCGATCTGGGTTGCGATCGCACATTGCGATCGCACATTCCGACGGGTCTTAAGGACTTGGTTAAGACGAAGTGCTGCCCGTTTTTCGATAGAACCATTGCGACAACACATTCCGATAGATGCATATTGCGACAGAAGTGCTTCTTAAGTATTCCGATCTGAACTAGAGTATTCCGATGGTTAATGTTAGAGACATTCCGATGGTTGTTATTTTTATTCCGATGAACATGAATTGTTTTATTACGATTGATTAACTTTAAGTTTAATTTTGTCAAAGCTTTAATTTACTCAACGACACTTTAATTACTTGCTAATAGTTTGAATTAGAGAAACAAACCAAACCATTCTCTTGATTCACCAAAAGACGATTGAGTCGCACTTAAGACCGGTTTTCAATTCGAAAAGATTCGGAACTATAACGAACTTGAACTTGAACTTGATACTTTGGGGTAAAATCTCAAGTATTAAATGGCGCCGCTGCCGGCTCTTTTCGTTACGATAAACGGTTTCTAGTGAGAGACGCATTGAATTTTGGGATCCGTTCTTTGAACGTTATTTTCATTGCTATAAAAATTTCAAAAATACAAAAACATTAAAAAACCTATAAAAACCAAAAAGATTATATAGATATTCCTTGTGTATATTTTTCTTCTGCAGGTGCATGCGTACTAGATCTTCCAACTATTCTGAGCCCGAGACTCTTGAAGATTTAGATATGGCTGGTGTTAACAACAACAATAATCACCCACCTCAAAATAATTTGAATAACAACCACAACAATAACAACAACAACAATGTCCCTCTACCTGATTTACGAACCATGGAGGAATTGTGCCAACCCACCATGAATGGACGCGGAGGCCCGATTGCGCCAATGCACGTCACGGCTCAGGAGTTTTCGTTGAAGCATCATATGATACAACAAGTGCAAACGAACCCGTTTCGTGGAATTCCGGATGATGATGCCAACAAACACCTCGACAAATTCATTACCATTACCCAAAGCATGAAGTGCCCCGGTGTTTCCATGGATGACCTTCGACTTCAACTTTTTCCACACTCACTTTCTCACCATGCCGAAAAATGGTTTGACCGTCTTCCTAAGAATTCTATTCATACGTGGAACGACATGACTCAACGCTTTTTATCGCGCTACTTTCCCCCATCCATGGTCACTAGCCTTCGTAACCAAATCAGTGGATTTATGCAAGAGAATGATGAATCGCTTTTCGATGCTTGGGAACGTTACAATGATTTGATCGACCGCTGTCCTAATCACAATATGCTTCCTGTCACTCTCATTGACACCTTCTACAATGGTCTCACCTTTCGTGATCGTAACACGATCAATGCCGCCGCCGGTGGTACTTTTATGAAAAGGAGACCGGAGGAGTGTCGAGAGTTGATCGAAAACATGACTACTCACCACAAGAATTGGGATTCATCCGCATCCTCAAGATCTAACTCGAGAGTCAATGTTTCTTCTTCTTCCTCCAATCCTGAAATGTCTGAAATTTCTCGCCAACTCGCTGAAATGAACAAGAATTTCATGGCCATGGCCACAAACCACTTTCAACAAGCTAAAGCCGTTGCTATTTCTTGTGACACATGTGGTGGCCCTCATTCTTACAATGATTGTCCTTCTACCCAAGGAAATTATTCTGAAGACGTTAACGCAGAATACGGTACTTATCCCACGGGAGGCTATCAAGCTCGCCCTCAGGGAGACCGTAACTTGCTAAGTTATCGATCCAACAATTATCTTGCTCCCCCCGGTTTCCCTCCTGCAAACCAAAACCAACAACAAAGCTACAATCAATCCCAACCTCGTGCAAACAATCAGTATCAATCCCAAAGAAACCCATACCCACCTCAAGGAAATTCTCAAGCTTACCAGGCTCCACCTATCAATCAACCGATGGCAGTGAATCCAGAAGTCGAGACATTCATGAAGACTAATCGGGAGTTGGTGATGAATCTTCAGAGTCAAGTCCGCAACTTGAAGGGAGAAATGGCAAAGCAAGGGAACGATATTCGAGCCGAGCTAAGGAATGATATGGCCAAACACAATGATACAATGAATGTAAACATGCAAAACTCTTTTAACAATCAAGCTCTTCATCTTCGTGATATGATTGGTTCGCTCATCCAAAGTAATCAACCCTCTGCTTCGGGTACTCTTCCGAGTAATACCGTTGCAAATCCGAGAGGGGAGATGAAAGCAATCACCACTCGTAGTGGAAAAGGTTATATGGAACCCGAGCTTCCTACACCTCCACCCGTGATTGTGAACAAGGAAAAAGAGCAAATTTCCCCACCTCCTTCACCTTCTATCCCCATTTCCCCACCACCCGTGGTTGTGAGTGATCCTATTCCCCTAAAGCCTTCTTCTTCATCCAATATACCTTATCCTTCAAGGTTGAGGAAAGAGAAGCAAAAGAGCAAGGATGATATTCAAGTTTCAAACTTTCTTAAAATGTTTAAACAACTGAATTTTAACATCTCCTTTGCCGAGGCTCTCGCTCACATGCCCAAATACGCTAAGATGTTTAAAGATCTTTTAAGTGATAAAGAAAAGCTTCTTGACATTGCTCAGACCCACCTTAATGAGAACTGCTCCGCAGTGCTTTTAAGGCAATTGCCCACCAAACTTGGTGATCCGGGTCGCTTCTTGATTCCTTGCAACTTCCCGGGAGTAGAGAATTGCATGGCCCTAGCCGATCTAGGTGCCAGTATAAACTTAATGCCTTTAAGTGTTTGGAAGCAATTATCTCTCCCCGAGCTAGTCCCCACCAAAATGACTTTGGAATTAGCCAACCGTACGGTTGCTTATCCAGTGGGGATAGCCGAAGATGTCTTTGTTGGCGTTGATAAATTCACCTTCCCGGCGGATTTTGTCGTCGTTGACTACGAGATGGATCCCCGTGTTCCATTAATCGTTGGACGTCCATTTCTGAGGACCGGTCGCACTCTTATTGATGTAGCCGCAGGCGAAATAATCATGAGAGTTGGTGACGATCAAATTGTCTTCAACATGGGTAAGATTTCTAAGCAGCCTTATTCATATGAGAGTGTTAATGCTATTGATGTTCTCGATGAGGCTTGTGCAGAACATTTTCATGATGCTTGCAAAAGTACTCTTTCCTCTCTACCCAATGTTGAGACCGTTGCCTCAATTGCTCCAGCATTGACTCCTTTTGGAGAAAGTGACTTGGATGACTTCGAAGCCAGCTTGGGTCCTCTCGATATTAAGTATGATAATTTGTCCACTAATTGGGATGAAGATATTCGTACTATTGAGAGACTTCTCAATGAGGACCCGTTGTCTCCTCCTGCTCCTAAAGAGGTGACTAATGATGATCCATCGTTAGTTTCACCATCTACTGAGGATCTTCCTACTCTCGCGCTTAAAGACCTACCGCCTCATCTTGAGTACGTTTTCCTGGAAGACGACGAGAAGCTACCGGTCATCATTGCGAAGGATCTGAAAGAAGACGAAAAAGCCCGACTTGTCGCTGTGTTGAAGAAGCATAAAAGATCTATCGCTTGGAAAATCTCGGACATCCGTGGAATTGATCCTCATTTCTGCACACATAAAATTCTCATGGAGGACGACTTTAAGCCCACAATTCAAAGTCAACAAAGGGTGAATCCTAAAATCCATGAAGTCATCAAAAAAGAGGTTATCAAACTTCTTGATGCGGGTATGATTTACCCTATTTCGGATTCACCGTGGGTTAGTCCAGTCCATTGTGTGCCTAAGAAAGGAGGTATCACCGTTGTGCCCAATGCAAACAACGAGTTGATTCCTACCCGTCTCGTTACTGGGTGGAGAGTTTGTATAGACTACCGCAAACTCAATGATGCCACGAGAAAGGATCATTTCCCTCTACCTTTTATGGACCAAATGCTTGAACGTCTAGCTAGTAATGAATATTACTGCTTTCTGGATGGTTTCTCGGGTTATTTTCAAATACCCATCGATCCCCAAGATCAAGAGAAGACAACATTCACTTGTCCCTATGGCACATTTGCTTATAAAAGAATGCCATTTGGCTTATGCAATGCCCCCGGGACTTTCCAAAGGTGCATGTTGGCTATCTTCCATGACATGGTTGAGCAAACCATGGAAGTCTTCATGGATGATTTCTCGGTCTTCGGGGATTCCGTCTCTACTTGCCTTGCCAACTTGGAACGTATGCTTAAGCGGTGCGAAGACACTCGCCTTGTTCTGAATTGGGAAAAATGCCATTTTATGGTAAAAGAAGGCATTGTGCTAGGACACAAAATCTCTAAAGCCGGTCTTGAAGTTGACCGTGCTAAAGTAGATGTCATAGCCAAATTACCTCCACCTTCAACCGTGAAGGGTGTGAGAAGCTTTCTGGGTCATGCGGGCTTCTATCGTAGATTCATTCAGGATTTCTCTAAAATCGCTCGCCCGATGACCCACCTCTTAGAAAAAGATACTCCTTTTATCTTTTCTAAAGAGTGTCTCGAAGCCTTCAATCTTCTCAAGGATAAGCTCACTAAGACACCGGTCTTGGTTACCCCTAATTGGGAGCTGCCCTTTGAATTGATGTGCGATGCTAGCGACTTTGCTATCGGTGCGGTTTTGGGCCAAAGAGTGAATAAACACTTCCAACCAATCCACTATGCTAGCAAAACAATGACGGGGGCTCAATTGCATTATACGACAACCGAAAAAGAGCTTTTAGCTGTTGTCTATGCTTTTGAGAAATTTCGCCCCTATCTTGTTTTATCCACCACCATCGTATACACGGACCATTCCGCGTTGAAGTACTTGATGACTAAGAACGATTCTAAGCCAAGACTTCTTCGCTGGGTTTTGCTCCTTCAAGAATTCAACATTGAAATTCGTGACAAGAAGGGAGCCGAAAACCTGGCCGCGGATCATCTGAGTCGACTTGAGGATCCATATCAGGGGGATCATCCGAACAAAGAGATCAATGACTCTTTCCCCCTGGAGACTCTAATGTCTTTAAATCTCAATCTTGATGGCACCCCGTGGTTTGCAGACATTGCAAACTACTTAGCGGGTGGTATTCTCATCCAAGGGTTAACATCCCAACAAAAGAAGAAGTTCTTGAACGATGTTAAGACTTACTTTTGGGATGACCCTTATCTATTCAAACAGTGTGCGGATCTGATTATTCGTCGATGTGTTGACGGACCGGCAGCTTTTGACATCCTCCAAGCTTGCCACAAAGGACCCACCGGTGGTCACTTTGGTCCCAACTACACCGCTAAGAAAGTGTTTGATTCTGGATTCTACTGGCCCACCATTTATCGTGACGCGCACGAAATGGTTAAGCATTGTGATGCTTGCCAACGTCAAGGCAAGATCACACATAAGGATGAGATGCCTCAAAATTTCATACAGGAATGTGAAATCTTTGATGTATGGGGCATCGACTTTATGGGGCCATTTCCATCATCCAAAGGGAACAAGTACATCCTCGTCGCCGTCGACTACGTCTCTAAATGGGTTGAAGCTAAGGCTCTTCCTACGAATGATGCGAGGGTGGTTGTGAACTTTTTGAAGCAGCTTTTCGCTCGATTTGGCGTTCCTCGTGCTATCATCAGTGACCGCGGGACTCATTTTTGCAATGATCAATTTGCAAGAGTCATGGCAAAGTATGGTGTCAATCACCGTCTTTCCACCGCCTATCATCCCCAAACCAATGGGCAAGCCGAAATTTCCAATCGTGGCTTGAAGAGAATTTTGGAGCGTACTGTGGGAGAGCATCGCGCCGCGTGGGCCGATAAGTTAGATGATGCTCTATGGGCTTTCCGTACTGCCTACAAGACCCCGATCGGTTGTACACCCTATCGTCTTGTGTACGGGAAAGCCTGCCACCTACCCATCGAGCTGGAACATAAGGCGCACTGGGCCTTGAAGTGGGCGAACTTCGACATCATTAAAGCCGGTGATCATCGCAAGGTTCAACTCAACGAGCTAAATGAACTAAGGAATGAAGCTTATGAGAACTCGCTGATCTACAAGGAGAAGACGAAGATGATCCACGATGCTAAAATCAAGAACCGAGAGTTCCACGTTGGAGATCACGTTCTACTCTTTAACTCTCGGTTGAAGATCTTCTCTGGCAAGTTGAAGAGCCGCTGGTCTGGTCCATTCACCGTCGCCAAAGTCTTTCCGTATGGGACCATTGAACTTTCTCAGCCGAATGGGCCCAATTTCAAGGTGAATGGCCAGCGTTTGAAGCTGTACTTTGGTGAGGACATCTCACAGGAGATGATTCCATCCCTCACCACGTTCCCCATGAACTAAAATTGGGTCGAGTCAGGCTCATGACTCGGTGAACAAAAACAAGCGCTTCTCGGGAGGCAACCCGTGTTCTATCCTTTACTGTTTTCATAATAAGTGTAGGGGGAGCCCCGCATATGTTTGTTGTCTTGTTTCTTGTGCTGTGCAGGGATTAAAGCTTCAGAGAGCATCTTGATGACTTTTGACGAACCGTGATACCGTGTTTCCCATCTTCCCGGTTCTATCCTAAACTCTTGTGATTCAATATTTCATATTCTATATGTTCACATTGAATTCACTTTAGTTGTCCTTTCCTTAGCCAGATTTAAACAAAGTGCACAATGTCCTAAAGTGTAGGGGAGTTTACTCCCACATGCTTAAACATTGAGGACAATGTTTATCTCAAGTGTAGGGGGGACTTCTATCGAAGTAAGTGGTCTTTTCCATGTATTTGTCCTCATTTTAACCGGAAAATTTGATTTTTCGACATTTTTCAAAATTTTTAATCTATGTTGGCCTAGTTATATAGTTGTATTTGCCCTTGTTATGTTTCCTTTGCTAGAATAAATTTTTAATAAAGTGGTTTTAGATTTTTCTTAGTCGTGAACATTTTGACTCAACCCGAGTTTACTTACCTAAGTTTACTCTAGCTAGTATCCTTAACATGTTAAAGTCAAGTTTTGCTAGGCTTTTATATAGGGAGCTATAAAACGCGAAAGTCTTAACTCTCACGGGTTAAGAACAAGAACTTTTCGCAAGTTCCTATAATTGATCCTAGAGATTCGTTTATCAAGGGAACTTTAAAATGCGATTTCTAAACTTGAAAAAGTCTAAGAATTTGCAAGATCCTATAGGCGACTCGAAAACCCAAAACTTTGATTTAATAGGCTAAGCATCCACGAGTCTCATTCCTTGAGATTTTAAACTGTGGAGAACGAGAAATGATAGAGACAATTATAAGTTCGGTACTCTTTCGTGAATTTATGTGAGTTAATTATGAGCTTATTCTCCCTCCGCTTGTTAATAAATTAATCTGCTAATAAATAAGGTTGTACGATTTAAAAGGTTACTCAGCTTCTAGCCCCAGATCGTTTAAAAGTTGCTCGGTAATGACGAGAGTTCATAGCCAAGGCATAACTTATGAAGCGGGGCGCGAAGATTGGCGAGTCCGAAAAGGCCCTAACAAGGCATGAGGGCTACATTTTGTTGCTAAAGATCCAAAAGTGATGTGAAGAATCATTTATCAAAAATCAATATGAAGGATCGAGACACACGACGAGAAGCAAGAACTCCCCAAAAGTCATGGAGAAGTCTATCCGAAAAGACCCTAACAAGGTATGAGGATAAATAGATCCAAGTCCTAAAAGGAGGCGGATCGTTGTATATCAAAGTCCAAAATAAAGATTGGAGAAAAATGAAGAAGTCGTGGTCCAAAGATGAAGAATCTCTCAAAAACTTCAAGTGAATAAATTCCTATTATGAAGAGAAGACCATAATTTCAAGAACGTCTCTCGAAGATTCGAAGTATGAAGTCGCTGCCAAATATCGGCCCGAGAAAGGTCTCAAATCGCGAACCAAGTTATGCCAAGATATGAACTTTCTGATATCCCGAGAAGCAGTTTTAAAAGATTTGGTCCTTTAGCTAACTATTGATTAAATCGTGCACCTTATTTTCGGACTAAATAATTATCGAAATAAGTCAAACAATGCATCCTCGTGATCATTCAAGACAAAAATAAAATATAAGAGATACACCTAGGAATAAGGGAGTCTAAGTGAATAATTGGCCCACATGAGTTCGTGATAGTTTGCTAACTTATAATAACAATGATCTCGTTTTTAAGCTTGGTATGGGGAACGTGAAACTTGAGAATGATAAACATTCATGGCCGCCAAAACCAATGTAAGTTTTTAATTTCTTTACTTGTTTCTATCTTTTCATCTTTAGTATTTAATAAAGGCCAAGGTAGGTTATTTATGATGGGAAATGTAAACCGTGCTTAAAATTAATGCATTGCATGAGGGCATTGCAATGGTCAAGTGTAGGGGATTTAATAAGTGTGAAAACACTTATCCTTTTACCACTTATTTCCAATAATAACAAGACCAAAACGTGTGATTTATGTCGTAAAAGTCGGAATTATGCGTGGTTTGTGTTTTTATTGTGTTTTAGGACCAAAATATGAAAAAGGAAGAAAACACGGGGTTTCACGGGCTTTTATCAAAGAAAACGGGAAAAGACGAAGTCAAAAGATCAAGAGTGCAAAGAGAACGGAAGTCCAAGGCCTATTCTGAAGATTTATCGAAGAAAAAGACTAAAGACGGAAGTTTAACGAAGTCGAAGAACTTAAAGTCTAATAGAAGAAGAAAATTAAAAGACAAGTTCAAATCCCGAGACGACAAAGACAAAGAATTAAAGTCGAGTCGAGAAAACGTGAAGAAAGCAAGAAAGAAGAAAGCACCACACATGCCTCCCACTCCCCTATAAATACCCTCCTAATCACATTAGGAGGGGGTTAGCTAGTTTTTATTTTCTTAAGTTTCTTTCTAGTTTTTAGAGAGAGAAAGTCTTAAACTTTCTCTCACTAGTTCATCTTTTCCTTTTAATCTTTCAAGATTAAACACTTTTTTGTATTGCTTATTTCATTAATCAAAGTTCTATTTTAAGCTTTTGATCCTTATTCTCATTCTACACTTCTTGATTTATTTTACTTTTGATCCGAATATCATACTTCATCCGTATGATTTTATGATTTCGTGGTTAAAAGTTTGATCTTTTGGTTTACACACAAGCTTTTACACGTTTAGGTCATAAGCTCATAATGCTTATTGGCTTATTCGAATCTTAGCTTATTGATTCTCGGATTTTGCAAAAGGATTTAGTAAATTTAAAGTTCATTTCATAAAGTTCTTGATTTTATGCTTTAGAAATCTTAAATTTAAGCTTTGTGAATTGTTTAAGTTCCGTTTGGATTTGCTTATTGCGTTTGCTTATTGAGATTCACTCTTTCCACAAATTTCGGAATCTGTTACATCCCATCGCAATCTTAGGGTTTTGACACATTCCGACGGTTTATTCACTTTCCGATAGCTTTGGTTTTCGATCGCAATAACCCATTAGGGTTTTACTTTGCGATCGGTTGGTTAATCCCCTTATTCCGATCTGGGTTGCGATCGCACATTGCGATCGCACATTCCGACGGGTCTTAAGGACTTGGTTAAGACGAAGTGCTGCCCGTTTTTCGATAGAATCATTGCGACAACACATTCCGATAGATGCATATTGCGACAGAAGTGCTTCTTAAGTATTCCGATCTGAACTAGAGTATTCCGATGGTTAATGTTAGAGACATTCCGATGGTTGTTATTTTTATTCCGATGAACATGAATTGTTTTATTACGATTGATTAACTTTAAGTTTAATTTTGTCAAAGCTTTAATTTACTCAACGACACTTTAATTACTTGCTAATAGTTTGAATTAGAGAAACAAACCAAACCATTCTCTTGATTCACCAAAAGACGATTGAGTCGCACTTAAGACCGGTTTTCAATTCGAAAAGATTCGGAACTATAACGAACTTGAACTTGAACTTGATACTTTGGGGTAAAATCTCAAGTATTAATCATCAACAGAACTTTGTTTTGCAACCACAGTTAAGTATTTGACCATACCATCCTCAAAAACTTGCTTTGTAGCGGGTTTTTTCATGGTATGTTTGGCCTTGACTATCTGTAACTTTCCAACATTTTGACCATGTACCTTTCAACCCGACACCCTGCGTATACCACATCCAGTATCCCGCATCTTCCT